>PVKA01030262.1:0-12938 GCA_004027165.1 Ctenomys sociabilis
GTGTGTGTGTGAGTGTGTGAGAAAGGGAAAGAGAGAACCCAAATCAATCCAATTAGAGATGAAAAAGAAAATGTTGCAATAGAAAGCAATAAAATCCAAAGGGTTATTAGGGACCACTTTGAAATTTTGTATTAGAATACACTGTAGAATGCAGAAAAAATAGGAACGATGCTGAGCCCCAGTGAATGTCAGGAGTTTGATGAGCTGCTCCCTGCTCCCTACCACTGCGGAGCAACACGTTAGCCTCGGTGGGCCTTAGGAGCTTCAGGAGCCTCAGTCTGGAGGAAGCCAGGTGTCTGGACCATAATCCTACACTGAGGGTTGGGCAGCCACTGCAGGAAGTGCCTGGGACAGAGCCATGGGCTTGTCTGGAGAAACCCAGGGGAAGTCCATTCTAAAAGGGGAAATGCTTCTCATATAAATTCCTAATTTACAATTGCTTCTCTTAGATAACTATAGGTTTTGTTCCTATGGTCTAAAGTATAAAATCAATAGTTACCACATTTGTTTAGTTTCTAAATTGTGCTTATTGAGAATTGTACTACTGTAGCTAAGATGTCATACCTGTGTAATCGGTTGTTCTCTCTTGTATAACTATATTGGAAAGCCCTGTGGTAATAACCTCACCATAGCCCTACATCAAAAGACTAGGGAATCAGCCAAACAGAAATCTTATGATTATAACACACCCACTAAATCATTATACTCTGGTTTCTCTTCAGATCGTATAAATCTTTCGCCTTTTACTAAATCATAGTGATGATGGTTAATGGAAAGATCATGCAAAGATTTGATAGATATCTCTTTCAAGAAATAGGAACAATACTAGGAAGACCTAATCTTTATTTTTATTATGGCAATAAATTTACAGAATATTTCTTCCTATTATGGTTTGTGTCCAGTTCTCCCCCCAAAGCCTTATGTAATCATGAGGTGGACTTCTAGAGTTTATGATTAACTCATGATCCACTGGGATTATGGGTGTAAGTGCTACTGGGATTATGGGTGTGAGTACTACAGACAGCCTGTGGCAGATAGCCTGAATGCAACCTAAGGGACACAGACTTTCTCTCTGCTCTTTGCTGTCACCATGAAAGGTTGCTATCTGTCATGAACCAGTGTGTCTTGGATCCAGCTGAATATGTACTGACACCTCCGCAAACCGTGTGTTAAATAAACCTTTCCTTTCTTAATTTTGGGTGCCAGTTATTTTGTCCCAGCAATGAGAAAAAGTAATTAAAACACTTCAAAGAAAGAAGAGAAACATGTAGCACTCTCAATTGGAGAGTAGAATCTTGGGACAGACACAAACCAAGAATCTCCAACACACAGAAGGAATTCATGAAGTATAGACTATTCCTGGAGAGGCCTTACTATTAGTGATATGGCTACCTACTACCCAAACTCATAAAGATTACCACAGGAAAAAAAAAAAAAAAAGCAAAATTATTTTAGAATAGACAATGTCAAAACCAAGCAGCAAAATGCAATCTTAGACCTCCTGTCAACCCTGAACAAGTCCGGGAACATGGATATAAAAGAACTTGGAAGTCACACACCTGAAATTTATGAAATGATAACAAATGAAGTAAAGAAAAAACCCCATCAAGCTATAGAAGAAATCAAGTCAGAAGATTTAACCTAAATCTTTCAGGTTAAAAAAAAAAAAAAAGAAAAGAAAAGAAATGACAACCGTAATAAAAGAATTACTTAGCATATCTAAAGATTAATGGATGAAGTAATAAAGAACATGAAACCCAAATAAACTAGCACCACATTTTCAAAACAAATTTATAAAAATCTGTGTTAGACTGCACAAACTTTTTATACTAAATAAATATCAAGCCACTTCTTCTGTAAAAGATGATTCTAATACTTCGTAGGTCCCTCCCACATATATACAGTAAAACCATTGTAAAAAGCAATGACTTAGGCAAAACAACCTTGGTTCATGAAACTATTTTCCTGTTTTTATTTAAACATCATAGGGTTGTTCTTTTGTATAAAGTTTGTACATTTAGCAATGTAGAATAATGAAACATTAAAAAATAAGATGAAGGGGCCAGTGAGATGGCTCAGTAGGATAAGCGCTTCCCTGGCAAGTGCAAGGGCCTGAGTTCAATCCCTGGTTCTGCAAAAAATATTAATTAATTAATTAAAAAGCAAGATGAAGTAAAAACTCAAAAAAAAAAAAAAAAGAAAGAAAGTGAAGATAGACTTTCAGACCTTATAGACAGCATTGGATCTAATGATTGTGAAAGGGTAGATCTCTTAAAAATAACAAGGAACCAAAAAGTAAAAATTTAATGGCTGAAAGATAACACAAAGAAACATAATATAATACTGATAGGTTTCAAAGGAAAAAGCAGGAGTCAACATGGATTACATAAAAAGATTATTTGCAGAAGTAACAGCACAACTTTCCCATGCATGGAAAAGGAATCTGACACACAGAAAAGTGAAGCATATAGAATTCCATTTAGCAATAACCAAAATAAATCTCCACTCAGACATATAATAATCAAGATCTCAAAAATTCAGCAAAAGAACAGAATATGAAAAGCTGTTAGAGAAAAGAAACAGATTCCCTATGATGGAAAGCCTGTCAGAATCACAGCAAATTTCTCAACACAAACCATCATGGCAAGAATATCTTGAAGGGCCAAGGAGATAGTTCAATGGCATAAATGCCTGCCTGACAAAGGCAGTGACCTGGGTTTGATCACCAGAACCCCATGCTGCTCTGGCCCTGGAACCCTAGGTACACAGTGCCAGTCCCAAAGCCAGGCATGGTGCCACACACCTGTAATCTCAATACTAGAGAAGCTGAGACAGGAGGATCACTATAGGTCCAAGCTGCATAGCAAAGTACTGTACCAAATCAGTCAATAAATTTTATAAATAAATAAATAAATATATATATATATATATGTATATATATATATATATATATATATATATATTTGAGTGAAATATTTGAGGCCCTGAAAGAAAATATCCTCCAACCTATATAGATAAACCTGGAAAAACTATCTTTCAAAATTAATGGAGAAGTAAGATACTTCCACAACAAAGAACAACTGAAAAAATTCATGATCACCAAGCCAACTCTACAAAGAATACTGAAAGATATGTATGTAGAAAGATATAAAAATGACCATAATTCAAAGAAAAACAATAGAAAGGAACTACCAAAAAGGACAAGCAATTAAACAGATATAAAAAAAAAAGTAGGGAAACAACAGCAGGAAAATACAACAAAGATAAGCCAATACGTACCAGTTTTTACCATTAATGTAAATGGCCTCAATTCACAAATTAAAAAAAAGCAGACTGGCAGAGTGAAACAAAATCCAAAGGTTGGCCAAATAGCTCAGCAGACTAAAGTGCCTGCAAGGAGGCATAGGGGCCTGAGGTCCAATCCCTGGGCCTGCCATGCTGGCCTTGCCCCCAGGGTACACTGAGATGGCAATTGAGACTGGGCGTGGCACTGCATGCCTGTAATCCCAGCTCTTGGGAGGCTGTAAACAGGCGGATCACTACAAGTCTGATCTAGTAGTGAGACCCTGAATGCCCTGTAGACCCATCCCTAAAATACAAAAGAAAGAAATTAGAAAGAAAGAAAGAAAGAAAGAAAGAAAGGAAGGAAGGAAGGAAGGAAGGAAGGAAGGAAGGAAGGAAGGAAGGAAGGAAGGAAGGAAGGAAGGAAGGAAAAGAAAAGAAAAAGAAAATCCAACAATATGCTGCATACAAGAAACATATTTAACCCAAATGGAAATCCATAGATTGAAAGTCAAAGGATGGAAAACCACACTCCATGCCGCATGTTGTCACTCAAAAATCAAATGACAACAAGGCAAGTCCAAAAAGAAAAGAAGCGCTTTATTTAAGCTGGTACCCAGCGGCCAACTCTCATGTCCAGCACAGAGAGATGCACTAAGCATTTGCAGAGATCACTATTTAAGCTTAAAAACCACAAAACCAGGGGAGGGGTGGGGAGATCCCTGTAAAGTGGCAGGGTCATTAGTTCAGGTTGATTCCTGTAAAGTGGCAGGTCATTAGTTCAGCATTGGGTGGGGTGGCAAGTACACAGGGTTTGTCAAGATACTCAAAAATAGGGAAGGGGTACAGATGCCCATCAAGATAAGGCTCGGGTCACAGGGGTGAGGGAGTTGGGAGGGGTAGGCACATACAAAACAGGAACACAGCAAGGTTAGAAGGGCAACAAAATGGAGTCAATTTTGTCAGGGTATAACACCACAGAAATCCAGAAAAAATTAGGAGTAGCTCTTCTGTTTTCAGACAATGTGAACTTCAAATCAAGAGTGATCAAAAGAGATAAAGAAGGTCACTACCTATTATTTAGGGGAAAACTGTAAGAGGAAGAGATAACCATCATAAATATATATGCACCAAATACAGGAGCACCCAACTATATCACACAAATTTTAGTAGACATTAAAAATCAAATAAGCAATAATATAACTGTAATGAGGGGCTTCAACATCCCATTGTCACAAGGAGATAGATCGACTAGGCAAAAAAAAAAAAAAAAAAAAAAAAAAAAAAAAAAAAAAAAAAAAAAAAAAAAAAAAAAAAAAAAAAAAAAAAAAAAAAAAAAAAGAGCTAAGAAATAACAGAACTTAACTTGTGAAGAAATGCACTTAGTAAAGCTTTACAAAGTGTTCCACCCAACAACATCAGGATATGCCTGCTTCTCCGCTGTACATGGGGCATTCCCTAAAATAGACTGTATGTTAACACACACAACATGCTTGAGTAGATGCAAAGGAATCAAAACTGCCCCATGAATATTATCTGCCTATAATGCAATGAAATTGGAAATTATTCAAGAAAGAAATTGCAAAAACTTCATACACACAGGGAAATTAAACAACACTCTCCAGAATAATGTGTGATAGATGAAATTAAAGGAAAAATTTAACAATATTTATAATCAAATAACAATACAGGTACAATATACAAGAACCTGTGAGACACAATGAAAGCAACCTCATGAAGGAAATTTATAGCTGTAAATTCTCCCATCAGAAAAAAGAATAAACACAAATAAATAATCATATGCTGCATCTCAAATTTCTAGAAAAAGAAGAGCAAGACAAGCTCAAAGCCCAAAAAATGGAGGAAATTGTAGAAATCATCACAGAAATTAATACAATGGAGACTAAGAAAACAATACAAAGAATTAATGAATCAAAGAGTTGGTTCTTTGAAAGAATAAATACAACTGATCAAACCCTACCCAATCTTACCCTAAAAAAAGAGGGACAAAACTCAAATTCATGGAATAAGGAAAGACAAGGGTGAAATTACTACAGAACCCATAGAAATTCAGAAGTTCATCAATATCTACTTTAAAAATATTTTCTCTCACAGAATGGAAAACAAACAACAAAGAAAAAAGGACAGATTCCTAGATATACATGAATTACTAAAGCAGAATCAAAAAGATACAAAATCAAGAAGAGGCAAAAAGAAGCTAGCTCAGTAGCTTGCCTGGCCAGCACAGGGTCCTGAGTTCAATCCCCGGTACCGCAAAAAAAAAAAATTCAAATAACCCAATATCAGTCAATGAAATTGAAAATGTAATTATTTTCCCAACAAAGAAAAGCCCACATCCTAATGGATTCACAGCTGAATTCTACAAGAAACTTAGAGAAGATTTAACACCAATTATTTTCAAACTCTAAAGAAATTCAAAGAGAAGAAATTCTCCCTAACTCATTCCTGGAGGAATGTATTATATTGATAACAAAACCAGAAAAAGACCCAACTACAGGCCAATCTCCCTACTGAACATAGATGCAAAAATCCTCAATAAAATACTAGCAGGCAAAATGCAGAAAATCATCAAGAAAATTATACCTCATGACCAAGTGAGATTCACCCCTAGAATTCAGGTCAGTATACACAAATCAACAAATGTAATACACAAGATCAACAAAATAAAGGCAAAAAATACATGATCATCTCAATAGATGCAAAAGAAGCTTTTGACAAAGTCCAACACTTATTCATAATTAAAAAAAAAACCTACAGAACATCAGAATACATGGTCTTTACCTAAATCTGATAAAGACCATCTCTGACAAACCAATATCCAACATCATACTAAATGGGCAAAAACTGAAATCTTTCACTTTAAAATCAAGAACAAGACAAGGATGCTTACTGGTGCCACTTCTATTTAATATATGAAAACATTAGCCAGGACAACTAGACAAGAAAGAGAAGTAAAAGGAATAATGATTAGAGAAGAAGAAATGAAATTACCATTATTCACAGATGACATGATACTCTACACAAAAGACCTCAAAAAGTCCACCAAAAGACTTGCATATTTAATAACCAAGTTCAGTAGCATAGTTGAATACAAAGGCACACTCAAAAATCGATAGCATTCCTGTACACAGACAACAAACACACTGGGAGATAAATTAGGGAAAACACACCTTTCACAATAACATCCTCAAAAGTGAAATATTTAGGAATCAATCTCACAAAGGAAATAAAAGATTTATACAGTGAAAATTACAGTACCCTGAGAAAATAGATCAAAGAGGATTTCAGAATATAGATTTTTTTTTTTGGCAGAACCAGGGATTGAGCTCAGGCTCTTGTGCTTGCCAGGGAAGCACTTATTCCACTGAGCCATCTCCCCGGCCCCGAAGCAATGACACAAGCTAATCATCCTTTTTTTTTTTTTTTTTTTTGGCAGAACCAGGGATTGAACTCAGGCCCTTCCGCTTGCCAGAGAAACACTTATTCCACTGGGCCATCTCCCTGGCCCTAGAATATAGAAAGATAGTCCTTACTCCTGAACAGGAAGCACCAACATTGTCAAAATGGCCACCCTCCTAAAATTATTATAGAGATACAATTGTAATCCTGGTCAAAATGCCACTAGCATACCACACTGATCTAGAGAAAACATTCCTAAAAGTCATCTGAAACCACAAGAGACCTAGACTAATAAAGCACTCCTGGGCAAAAAAGGAAAGGCAAGAGGCATTCCAATCACTGACTTGAAATTATGCTACAAAGCCACTGTGATTAAATCAGGATGCTACTGGCAAGAAAACAGACCTGAGGATCAATGGAATAGATTGGAAGATGCAGACACAGCTACAAACACACTCAACCACCTTAACTTTAACAAAGAGGCTAAACATGTTCACTGGAAGAAAGGCAGCCTCTTTAATAAATGGTGCTGGAAAAACTGGCTCACCACATGCCAAAGACTAACACTACGGCCACATCTATCACCATGAGCTAAACTAATGTCAAAATGGATCAAAGATCTAACTGGAAGAAAAAGTAGGTAGAAAGCTTGATAACATAAGGGTAGGTAGACAGTTCATGAACAAAAAACAAACTCCACAGGAAATGCTTCTAAGAATCCACATCTAGGATCACATCCTATTGAAGATTTTGCACATCCAAAAAAATCACCAACAACTGAAAACAGAAAGATCACTACAAGTCCAAGCTGCATAGTGAGACCCTGTAACAACCAAATATATTTTTTAAAAAATCACCAATAGAGTAAAAACAAAACCCATGAATTGGGGAAATTGAGTCAACTGTCCTTTACACAAAAAAACTTCTATGTAGAACATATAAAGAATTTTTAAAAATCAAGCCCCCCAAATTCAAAGACCTATACCAAAAATGAGCACCAGAGATGAATATACACTTCTCAGATAAAGAAATATAAGTATGTGAAAAAACGTTCAACATCATTGGCCATTTGAGAAATCCAAATTGAAACAACACTGACATCCCATCTCACCCCAGAAAAAAATGACTATCATCAAGAAATCAAACTATAACAAATGCTGGTGAGACATGGAGAACAAGGAACCCTTCTCTGCTGTTGGTAACAGTATAGACCGGTATAACCACTGTGGAAATCAGTGTGGAGATTCCTCAGAAGACAAGAATTGGAGATCCCATTTGCCTCAGCCATTTCCCTGCTGGGTATTTTTCCAGAAGAATTGAAAACCTCACACTACAGTGATAAATGTGTACCCATATTTATAGCAGCACAGTTTGTTGTAGCTAAATCTTGGAAACAACCAAAATGCCCATCACCTGAGGAATGGTTTAAAAAATGTGACATTTTTATACAGTGGAGTATGACTCAGCTATAAAGAAAGACAAACTTGAGGCTTTTATAGGTAAATGGATGCAACTAGAAGCCATACGCATAAGTGAAATAAATCAAACTCACATGTGCAAACATTATGCTGTCTCCCTACTGTAAGAAACTGAAAGAGTCAATAAAATCTGAAAGGTATAATAGATACTGTGGAAAGGGAAAGAAACGACTAGTGAAAGGAGAAAAGAAAGAAGGGAAAAAGTTATACACTTAATGCTTAATTTTTGACCAATTTTACATACTTACACCTGGTCATCTAAACAACTGCTTTGAAAATAACAATATGCAATATAACAACCATTGTTGATTTCTTATTATCTGATTTTGAAATTCTGTATAGTTTTTCATGTTTCTTTTATTTTT
This sequence comes from Ctenomys sociabilis, assembly GCA_004027165.1. Classification (NCBI taxonomy): domain Eukaryota; kingdom Metazoa; phylum Chordata; class Mammalia; order Rodentia; family Ctenomyidae; genus Ctenomys; species Ctenomys sociabilis. Next base: position 8,546 of record PVKA01030262.1, read on the forward strand.
TATTCTGTTTAAGATAAAATAATAAAAAAATAAAATAGAATAATAATAAATAGAAGAAAATGTATGAGAAAACAAAAAAAGGTGATAGTGATCATTTGAAACGATTAACTTTTAAAAAATGTCGAAATAGAAGTCAGATGTTTGGATTATTTTTCTTTTTAATTGATGCAATATTGATATAATTTTGATGAGCAATGTGCCAAAATGTAGGAGAATTAAAGAGACTCCAAGGGCTTGGCCTAGGGTGTGGATAGAGCAAGCATCTGAGGGGCATGAGATGAATAATAAATAACAGTCGAAAATTTATGATCTAAAAACTACACACATTAATTTCTAGACACGTATGACCCATCAAATTTGAAATGAGAGGATATAAAAAAAACCTGAACAAACAAGCAGCAATGAAATTGAAACAGTAATAAAATACTTCCTAACATAGAAAAGCTCAGGACGAAATGGCTTCATGGCATAATTTTACCAAACTTTTAAAGGACAGCTAACAGCAATGCTCCTCAAATTATTCCATAAAATAGAAGGGGAAACAATGCTTCCAAATTCATTCTACAAGGCCAACACCACCCTGGTACTGAAACTAAACAAGGATATAACAAAAGAAGAAAAGTATAAACCAATATTCTTAATGAATATAATTACAAAAAATCCTTTATAAGATATTATACCATTAGGTGTGGGTGCAATCCTCTCCCACCTACCAAGACTATAAGACCAAGACTGCTAAGACTAAAGACAAGACCAACACTATAGATTATTGACCAAAGTCAATGATGTCACTCAAATACCCTTTCTACCATTGGATCATTATTACCTAAGCAACTATACTTGCAATCTTATTGATTGACCCCACATTGTACCAACCTTATTATTTTTCTCTATCAAACTTCCTTTGAGAGATGGGCTCCCTGGCAACCCATTCAGGAGCCCTCCTGTCTCTCAAGAGCTATTTCTATTCCCCATTCCCCATCCCTATTCTCCAATAAATCTTCCTACTCTTAAAAATGTTGGAAATAGAATTCAGCAATATGTTAAATAGACTATACACCATGACCAAGTTGGTCTCATTCCTGGGAGACAAGGCTAAGTCAGAGTATGCAAATTAATCAATGTAATTCACCACATAAGTAGAACTCAGGATAAAAAAATTATATGATCCAAGGTTAAGTGCACTTAGTAGCACACAGTGCAGCAAAAATGAGGTGGGGAAACATTTGCTCTTCTCTCCATGCTGAAGGAGTATATTGATTGGTAACTAAGCCAGTTTCATTTGCTTTGCCATGGAAATTGCCCTGTGGGGAAGAGGAAAGACAGCTGTGGGTCCTTCCAACTTGGCCTGGCAGTAGAGTTTAGGCTATAGCCAGGCAGGATAGACACACCTGGAACAGTCTCCTCACCAGACATGTGGGTGGGAGGGGACAACTTGGCATCTGATGGAACCATTTGGCTCACTATAAGCGTCTCCTCTGAGAAGCCCAGAAAAGAACTGAGATGTTCACATATTGTATTTGGGGCGAGATAATAAATGAAATGTCAGTGTGATGGAGGAAGAGGAGAAACCTTACTGGGACAAGCAGATGCAGATTATAATTGGAGATCTGGGAAGAAAATAAATTGTATTTGGCAGCATGAAAAGAAGTGACTGTATGTGTCAAGGTTAAAGAGGAATCTCTTCTGTGTGAAATGGAGAATTGCCTTAGAATCTGAAGGGGAGCTATTGAGTGGACAGGAAAGAGAAAATCTTACTGAATGGAAAAGTGCCCCAGAGAGGCAGATCGGCAGGATATGATTCCATCCCTGGAAACACACACACACACACACACACACACACACACACACACACATACACACACACCCCTAAAACCTAGACAAGACAAAGAGGAGGAATGTGGTATGTTTGATTCTAGTGGAAATTAACACTGGAAATGATAGAGAAAGTGGCTACAGGACTACACTGAAGAGGCTGTGATTTTTTATCCTCGTGGTGATAGAGCTATCTTATCTTATCACTCAGTTCCTCTCAATGAGGGGGTGGCTTTCTAGAGCACTGCATTAAGGTTTCTCATATAGTGCTAGACTTAGGAGGAAGGATTAATGATGTCTGTCCTGGGAGCAGGTTCGAGGTCCACATGCCTCATGTCTGCTGTCTCTGTCCTTTAGTAGAAGAGAGCCATGAGAAGTTCAAAAGCAAACTAACTTGATTTTGTGGAAAGACTGTGTGTGTGTCAACATGATTATTACAAAAGATGAAACATGCCTCTAAATTTTTACATTTCAAAACCTGCAACGAAGAAAAGATATGCTGATTGTACCTTGAAGTTGCTTACTGATTTGTTCAGTGTACAAATAGAGCTTTGTGTACCTAACAGACATACAACAGCAGGCATAAATAACAGAAGAGACAAATTACTTCTGAGCCCCAGGAGTTCACAATCTAATAAGAAAGATAGGGAAGTAAATCAATCATCAGAGCTAAAGGCAGTAATTTGAGGGTGTTGGTGTAAGCTGATAAGTAACCTTGAAAGATACTCATATCCAATTCTTAGGACCTGTGAAGGTTACCTTATATGGCAATGTGAAAAAAAAGTAAGGGGGAAGGGAAAGGGAAGGAGAAGAAAGGAAAGGAAGAAGAGAAAGAGGGGAGAGGAAGAGAAAAGAAGGAAAAACAAACAGAAAGATCTTTATGGATGTGATTAAGTTCAGCATCATATAAGGTTAACCTAGACAACTGGGGTGGGCCCTCAGATGCAATCTCATGAATCCTTATGAAAGGAAGGCAGAGGAAGATTCAACAATAAACAGCATAGAGAGATGTGACCACAGAGGCAGAGAATGAAGTGATGTAACCACAAGCCCTAAGGCGAGCAATGCTGGCAGCCAGCAGAAACTGGAAGCTGGAGGAGACAGAGATCATATTTGCTCTTACAGTCTAAGGAGGAAGCATGATCCAACCAGGGCCTTGAGTTCAACCCAGTGATAACAACTTCAGCCTTTTGAACTTTAAAACTATGACCAAATGAATTTATAGTTGATTTAATCCAGAAAACTTGTGATAATATATTAAAACAGACATAAGAAACTAATACAGATCATCTTAAGTGTTTATGGGAGAGTACATATTCAGAATTCTTGGGTCAAGCATGGAAATGGATTCTGTGGATTTAAGCAAAAAGATTCCCTGAACAGCTCTGCCGCTGGGGTGAGAGCCCTCATACTGAAGGCTCAAAGGATCTAAACAGGCTAGAGGAGCATCTGAGAAGATGGAGACCCTTCCTCTACCCACAGACAGCTCCAAGACCAAAGAAAGAAACAAATCTATTTAGGAGGCAGCTGTGCCAAACAACGGGGGTGAAATGCACATTCTAATCATCTCCTTTGTCTTTGTGTCCGTACAACACAATCACAATTCCAGAGGGTGTATTCCGGTTGGATGAGACTTGAACTTCCAGGAAGGGAGAGCGAATGCCCCCTCCCCAGTACAGAAGTAAGGAACCCCACCCATACTACACAGAAAAGAATCTCCAAATTCAGTTAAAAACCAGAAACAATAACAATAAGATCCATACCAAGTGACACCTAATGCAGTGTTGGGTGGCTTAGGGGGAAAGGTGATCTTTAAACCAGAACCTAACGGAACAGAATCCAATCAGATATCTATAGAGTTCCGTATTTTAGGTGCATACACACACCCGTACACTAACATACTCAAGTGAACTCACATCCGTTCATCTCTCAGCTGACATGCGCAGTGCTAAACAGTTCCCAGGCCTGTCTCACATTTTCCCATTACTGTGTTCCTGACCACAAAGTGTGAAGTGGATCCAAAAGGGAGGTGAGAAGGGGAACAGATGATAGGAGTTGAAACTGAAAGGCCCTATGCAGAGTCCTTCAGACCTCCCTGTGTCTATTTCCTGAGGACTTTAATTTGAAGTTCCCCACATACCCTAGCACTAAGTGCACACACTGCCATCACTGCAGCTAATGAGATGTGTACTATATTACTTAGCAACTGTGTGCTGTTTATCTGACTAACCCCTTGCCTAGACACATATGAGTATGACTTCAGATCTCTGAGAAACGTAATTGAGTCACAATTCTACTTTTATTAGATCAGAGAAGAATAAAAGCATTATCTGCCTAACTGGGTTCCTGAAACAAAGCAGAGTTCTAGGAGCTTCAGGTGCAATGACTCAGAAGACTGAGTAGAGGATGTGAGGATGACAGCCACTTTCAAGAACAAACTAGAAATCAATCCTATCAACATCATCCTTCCAGCGGCCCAAGCGCTCTCTCTCAGCCTGGGTACCAGCACAGGTCGGAGATGATCAGAGCTCTAAAGGATTTGTTAGATTCAGTCAGTCCTTTTCCACTATTCGCTTTT
>PVKA01030262.1:13038-27600 GCA_004027165.1 Ctenomys sociabilis
TTGTGGCATATAATGCTTATATTCCTTATTTGGAAAAGGGGATCTTTGTCTCTTTTTTTTTTTAGTGAAGGGTCTACAGGATGTTTAGGGTTTCACTACTAAATCGGACTCACAGTGATTCTCCTGTTCACAACCTCCCAAGAGCTGGGAGTACAGGTGTCAGTCTGCCAAACCCCTGGCCCCTGTGCCTTCTTGCAGGTGCTTTAATCCACTGAGCTATTTGGCTGGCCCTCTTAAACTAAGTCTTTAGACTTAGAACTTTCCTGGGAGAAATGTAATATTCATGTTCTATGGATAACATTGAAAACAAATGTAAGACAAAAGCATTTACTAAAGTGTTTGGCTAGGGGGACAACCCGCTCAACCCCCCTCCTGTTTCTCTCTTGGACAGGAGCTTTCTTTCCCTCAATAAGTCTATTCTGCTCATTAAAAAAAGAAGAAGAAGAAGAAGAAGAAGAAGAAGAAGAAGAAGAAGAAGAAGAAGAAGAAGAAGAAGAAGAAGAAGAAGAAGAAGAAGAAGAAGAAGAAGAAGAAGAAGAAGAAGAAGAAGAAGAAACAAACCAGCCAGCATGGTGACATAAATTGTTTGGCTAACTGGTGCTCAACACATACCATATTTTCATCATGATGAGTAAACCTATAAACAAGCAATTTTCACTTAGGCCCCTGCAACCTGCCATCTTCCTGCATAGCTTGTCTGTCTCTCCTTGCTCTGACACTTGCTTGTCCCATCATCAGGGGGAAGAACAATCAGGGAGATGGCAGTCCTGCCCCTGCTTAGCACATGGCCTAAGCAGCTCCCTAGCCCCCACATCCCTTACCTGTAAACTGGAAAAAAGAGCAGTATATCATAGACTGCTCAGGAAACATAATGATATTCTACACATAAGCATTTGTCACTGGCTAGCCCACAAAAACACTCAGTAAGTGCTAACCATCTTGTATCAGGTTAGAATCCTAGTTCTATCACTTACCCCCTCTGACCTTGTCCAACCTACCTCACCTGTGCTTCTATTCCCTTGTCTGTACAAGTGTAAAAAAAAAAATGGCTATCTTACACAATTCTTGAGAATATTAAATAAGAGACTATGTGTAAAAGAGTCTGGCACAGAGTGAGTGTTGATTAATTTATCAGTGGGAAGAACTTCTGCTCCTATTCATTGGTCCCTCCCATGTGGGTTGAGTTCGCCCTTGGATAGATAAGGTTATTGGCCTCTTTCCTTCAAGAAAAGACAAATTCCTCTAAATTACTGATACTTTATAAACAACTTAAGGGGAGGAGATAGGAGATAGCTCAGTAGGATAAGCACTTGCCTGGCAAGCTCAGGGTCCTGTGTTCAATCCCCAGTACCGCAAAAAAAAGAAAAAACTTAAAGAGAGAACTATCTCTTCAATAGTTTGATATCTGAGTCCCTGGCACATAATAAATACAAAATAAAATCAAATTTTTAAAACTTCTCCTCTCCTATATCAGACTTCTTAGCCTGCACCAACTTCCAATAGTCCTCCTACTCTACCTCATTCTGTTTCTTGAGAATTTTATTTATTTATTTTTTATTTTTTCATTTTTGAGAATCTCTTTTTTTTTTTTTTTTTGAGAATCTCATTCATTGATGGTGATTATTCATTTGTTGATGTGGTGGTTGGGTTAGAGTGTCAATCCGACTGACTGGTGGATCTACTGAGGGTAGAGTGGAGCATACTCCTGGTGTTTCTGGGGGGTCATAGAGGCATGACCCTGAGGGCTACATATGGTCCCTGGCCAGTCTCCTGCCCGGCACTGTTCCCCAGCTCTGCTTCCCAGCCACCTGGACTCTTGCTCTGGAATACCTTCTGCCACAATGGTTTTGCCTTAACACCTAGCAGCAGCAGACCGACCCTCCAGGAACTATGAGCTGAATTAAAACTCTTGCCCTTGGAAATTATGAGTACTGCCCCAGCCAGAGGCAGCTGACTGACACAGATGGATAAAGGGTAGGTTCAGAAAACACAATATTGACAACAAAGATTGCATTCTGAAAACTATAGTTTTCTCTTTCTGATTATTAATAATAAGAGAACATTTCATGCCTTTTCTTAGCTGGGCACGGAGGTGCACACCTGTAATCCCAGCACCCAGGGAGCTGAGGCAGGAGGATTGTTGTGAGTTCAAAGCCAGCTTAGGCTACATAAAGGCCAGCCTGAATAATGTAGTGAGACCTTGTCTCAGAAATCAAACAAACAGAACACCTTTTCCTTGAAGTTAATAGCTATTTAAACCATTATGTAATCCGGGCGTGGTGGTGCATGCCTGTAATCCCAGCACTAGGGAGGCTGAGGCAGGAGGATTGTTGTGAGTTCGAGACCAGCCTGAGCTACAAAGTGAGCTTAAGGCCAGCCTGAACTGCACAGTGAGACCCTGTCTCAAAAAAAAAAGACAAAAAAATTAAATAAATAAATAAATAAAATTTTAAAAAAATAAATAAATAAAAAATAAACCATTATGTAGGCTGTTAGGTTGAAGGGGATGCTAATTCCTGCCCTCCAAAATTACACAAATTGGTGTGTCTGGGACCACCACAAAGTTAGGACTTTCCTTTGCACACCTGAGGCCACCCGTGGTGGCTCTGCAGCTGTCATCATGCCACAGAATAAATGTATTGAATTACATCATAAACGCTATGGGTACCGCTTGGATTACTATGAGAAAAAGAGAAAGAAGGAAAGTTGAGAGACTCATGACCATTCAAAGAAGGCAAAAAAAAAAAAAAAAAGATTGGCCTGAAGGCTAAGCTCTACCATAAACAGCACCATGCAGAAAAAAAAAAAAAAAAATGAAGAAGACTATCAAGATGCATGAAGAGAGAAACACCAAACAAAAGAATGATGAAAAGACTCGACAAGGAGCAGGACCTTCTTACCTGCCGGACAGAGAAGAACAGTCTCGTGCAAAAGTGCTTTCCAACATGATTAAACAAAAATGAAAAGAAAAGGCGGGAAAATGGGAAGTCCCTCTGCCCAAAGTGTGTGCCCAAGGAGAAACAGAAGTTAAAAAGTTATTTGAACTGTAAAGAGAAAAAAGAAGGCATGGAAGAGGATGGTTACTAAAGTCTGCTTTGTGGGAGATGGCTTTACAAGAAAACAACCTAAATATGAAGATTCATTAGGCCAATGGGCTTACATTTTAAGAAGGCCCATGTAACACATCCTGCCAATACTTGGCATGAAAAAGAATCCTTCATCACCACTGCATACAACTTTGGGTGTTATTAAAGGAACAGTGATTGGGGTGAACGTGAGCAAGTTGGGCCTTGTGACACAGGAGGCAAGGTTATTGGGGGTAAATATGCGCAGGTGACCAACAGTCCTGAAAATGATGGATGCATCAATGCAGTCTTACTAGGTTGACAGATGCTTCATACAGTAACTTCTTACACTTATTGAGGACTACAGACCAATCAGGAAAACCATAACTTGAATACTGCGGAACAACTCTCATGACCACATTCATCAAGAAAACTATTTATTAAATTATAAAAACATTAAAATGGCCCAGTTTTGCAAACTGGTCTTTTATTAGGGGTGTGCTAAGGGCTTACGGTGTTAGTGAGACTGAACCATTTGAAAAAGTAAACATAAGTCTTTGCATTAAAAAGCAGGTACTCAGCAACATAGATCGCTCATTCCCCAGTATTTAAAGTCAGTGCAAACTTAATTTAGGGGTGTAGGGCTAGAATCTGCTGAAGCTACTCTCCTCATCATTTGTCATTAGTTCTAAAAACAAAGGTAATATTTAAGTTTATTCACAATATAGTCTGTAATACTTGAAGAACAGAACTAGAAATTTTAGATAATTCCAACTTGGTTGCACTAATGCCCTAAAAAGAAACTTTATTTGCAATTCAATAATATAAGAAGGTTATATGTTAGCTGTGCATCTCAAGTTTTGCGATCTGAATTAAATGGTCATGGCTTGAAAAAAAATTACACAAATTATAAAAAAAGAAAAAGTAACTTCAACCCAGTTAGTACGCTAGTAAATGTACACAGCTTGTAAATAAAAAACTACATATGGGGTACATAGCTAAAATTTTTAATGGGTTTATAGCTTACACAATAAAAAAATTATGTCATGGATTTAAATCATGTATTTTCTATCATATTTGATTTGCCTTATCTTTATACCCAGAAATCATATTTTAACTTCTTTTCTTTGAATGTATAGAAATGCCCATATAAAAACTATAGAGGGAGATTTTTTAAACCCCAAGTTTTTACTAGTGAAGGCAAAGAAGAAAAACAGAAGTTTGGAAGAGGGAAAAGAAGAAGATTAAAGGGGATCAAATTCTTAAAAATCTTGATAATAATTTAATCATCCTATGTACCCTCCCAACATTTCCATGACTATGTTAAACATAGTTAACACTCATTTTCATTGTCTGGTGTACCATACTAGACAAACACTTGCTAGCAGCTGAGCTATGAGAAATCAGTTTTCTAACACAAAACTCGGCGCAGGCACAGGCAAGAATCTGATTCACCACTCTCTACCTGTCAGTGTTTCTCAGCCTTTGACCCAGCCAGTCCCTTGGCCATCTGCCTAGAGGTTGTCATAATGATGTATCCTGTTGCCCTCTACTTGCCCGTTCTTTAAAGAGGTATTAAATCATGACAGGTGGCCTCGGGGCTACCCTGGACTTATGTTAAGCAGTAGAACATTAATTCAAGTTGCCTGACCAGAGTTGTGTCACAAAGTTTTCTTTTTAGTGGACTGTTTTTCATTATATAACTTCTAATTTCCTCCACTTCATTATTGGAGCTTTTCATTCGTCTACTCATGCATTGATCTGTCCAGCCACTTGGGGCTGGATTAAGGGCAGTATGTATTGTCTAAACCTGCTCCAGGTTGGGGACATTGCCATTCTAAGGCAGCTCCTGCCCTAAGAGTTAAGGCCCTCCAGACGCACTGAAACCTGCTGGGAGTGCATCATAGAAGAAGCATTCTCTCTGTCTTCTCTGAATAGACATTCCCCGCAGAGCAAGCGTCCACGACGTGGCCGGTCTTAATTGTCTGGTCGAGTCATGACTGACTAAATAGCTTCTCAGACTGGTGACAGACCAGTGCCAAGGTGACAAAAGTGCTTTCTTTTCTTTAGGGCTTTAGGACTAGAGGCTTAGCCAGCTGGTAAAATTTGTAAGATTTAAATATAAATTCAGGGGGAGCCGGGGAGATGGCTCAGTGGAATAAGTACTTCCCTGGCAAGTGCAAGGGCCTAAGTTCAATCCCTGGTTCTGCCAAAAAATAAATAAATAAATAAAAATATAAATTCAGTCTTTTAAATAAAATTCAAATTGTTTTTTATTGTGGAAAGTTTTTATGATTCTTCAACATCATATGACATCTCGTCTTAAAACCTACTCATTTCACTGCCACTCAGCCTCTTCCTCTTTTTTTTTTTTTTTTTTTTTGTATTTTAGGGAAGAGTCTACAGGGTGTCCAGGGTCTCACTACTAGATCAGATTCATAGTAATCCACCTGTTTACAGCCTTCCAAGAGCTGGGATTACAGGCGCGCCCCACCACTCCCAGTCTCAACTGCTGTTTCAGGGCGCCCCTGGGGTTGGGGCGGCACAGCAGGATCAAACCACTGGAGCTTTGATCCACTGAGCTATTTGGCCAGCCCCCTACTCAGCCTCTTACATTTAGATTTCTACTCTTTCAGAACATTTCTATTCTCGGACACCTTGAATCTTGGCTGCACCTGTCCAAATATACCCAAGCGTTAATCAAAATCTAATTTACATCGCACATCCCCTAAAGCTTTCACTGATATTTATGGCTCCCATCGATCTCCTTCCTTTCCCCTTATTTGTAACAGGCCTGTTGAGTCTGTACCACTTCGTGCTGTTTGTTGGAGCTATACAGAAATCTTGACTGAACTGATGATGAATTCACATTTCACCACTCCACATCGAACCCAGCGATCAGTATAAACGCCCCGAATTTATGAAGTCACATTCAGTCAGGACAGCCAGAACTATGTCCCTGAGGTTGCCTGACCCTTTGTTAATCAGAGATGTTCTCTTATTGCAGCAAATGCACTTATCTGAGTCCCCCACAGAGGCCGTGGGGAGAACAGTTACACGGTTCTGGTTCTGGGTCTAGGGGGGTGACTGAGTTTTTTTCTGGTATGATTTAGTGCAGCTACAGAAATACTCTTCTTACAAAGTACAGGCTTAACTTGCAACAAAGGAACAAAGGTATTTGTCATTATACACAGGGAACAAGCAGTCTCATGACAAGGCATAGGATAGTATCTGGCTGGGTAACTATAGCAACATTTATAGGAAACAAACTTAAGGAAATAGAAAGTTAAGCTTCAAAATGACACTAGAGTACAAAATGGCCTTGGTTGGGTCCTCTTTTCCATTTCTTCGTATGCCAAGCAGAAAGTCAATGTGGAAAAAAAAAAAAAAAAAAAGTTGTATAGTCTAAACCTCCCTTTATATTAATAATGGCAATCATTTTCTGAACTCTAATTTTAAAAAGAAAAGTATGAAGATGAATGTTATAAGATTTGTCACATTTATTTCAGATTGAGTTTTCTAAAAAATGCAATGTTTCACCTATACTGAAGTGTCTTAGTTACTTTTTTCCTTGTGTTCACAAAATACCCAGCACTCAAAGTTAGAGGAAAGGATCACTTACCTCACTGTGTAAGTGAGGTTCTGAAGCAGGGAGGCAAGGCAGACGGGCATCACAGAGGTTAAAAGAACCTTTCGGCAGGAAAAGCAGCAAGCGACAACAGTCCTTCTCCTGTCCTTTATATTCCACCCAGGCTGTGCGCCTAAGGGCAGGTAGCACTCGTTCGCAGAACTACGCCAAGCTCATCAGTGAACTAACCTAATAATTACACACTCTTGATCCAGTCACCTGGGAAAAGCTCCACTGATTGCATGAGACTTTGGGGCACCTCTAAACACAAGAGCATCCACTCTCCCTATTTTTCCACTGCTATTACCCTCCCTCCCTAGCTATGGATGACTGCTGTCGTGAAATTGAATTATCCCATCCATGCTGTTTTATACTCATTACACACACTTATCCCGTGGTCCAGTTGAAGGGCTTGGAGCTCACACAAGTACTGCCACGGAAGCTTGTTCTCAAGAAAATCTCAGTCACACAAGCATAAAAGTAGGCCAAAAAATAAATACTTAGACTAAAACACAAACCACTGCATAATTCCTTGAGCTTTAGATATGCCGGCCCCTTTCTTCTGAGAGGGCTGGACAATTCTTAAACGCTCCTATGGAAGTGACTTCCAGGTTGCCGCCTGGCAAGAGAAGGTCCCTGAGGCTGAAGCAGCCTTCTCTGGTGCACATCTGCCTCCGGGCAGAGACGGGACCTAATCCAGACTGGCTGTCTCCAAAGCCCAGATCTCAGGTGCCATCTGGGATGCCCATCGTTCAGTGGCCTGGCACAGTGCTCCCCACGCGTCAGGGAGTCGTGCTTGTAAACTGCCCTTCTGAACCACTCTCCACAGATCACACAGCTAATTTTCTTCATAACATCTATCGTCTGCAATTTTCCTTGTGTATTTCTTGTTTGTTTCTCCTCTCGCCCATGAACACCATGGATTCAGGGACTTCGTCTATCTGTACGCTATATTGCATTCTTAGCATTTACCGTACAGCCTAAGCATAATTCATAGTCTTAATAGACAGTATCTGCCAAATAAGGGAAGTAACAAATGTTGGCTAAATGAAAAACTTATTTTTGTCTCAAGAGAGATCAAAGCATAGAGAATTTGCCATTTTGAAAAGTTGTGTAATGGTTTATAGCATTTGAAATGCTAGTTCAGGGACCGGGGAGATGGCTCAGTAGAATAAGCATTTCCCTGGCAAGCACAAGGGCCTGAGTTCAATCCCCAGTTCCACAAAAAAAAAAAAAAAAAAAAAATCAAGAAATGCTAGTTCATCTTCCCTTGAAAGCAAATTTACATTTTGCACAAAACACACATTATATTAAGCTTGTTTTTTTTTTTATCAAAATATTCGATGCTATATAAGGTACCAAATATGATGCAATAAATTGTTTTGAAAAAAAAAAAAAAGTGTGATATTTCAAATTCTAAGTATAATCTGCAGCTCTTGAGTTCATATTCTTTCCTTTAAGCAATCATAATAATGCTGCAATCTAAAATAATCATATTCAGAGCCAGGCATGGTGGCACATGCTGTAATCCCAGCACTCGGGAGGCTGAGGCAGGAGGATTGTTGTGAGCTACAAAGTGAGCTTAAGGCCAACCTGAACTGCATAGTGAGACCCTGTCTCAAAAAAAAAGACAAAATAAAATAAAATAATCATATTCAAGAATTATCTTTATAAACCTGGCAATCAAAGAGTCATAATACACATTCTTGAAGAATCAGTAGGTATCTAAGTGAGATAATATTGGTAGTTTTTTTTTTCGTATTTACACAGATGTACGCTTTGTCTCTACTTCAGTGGGTTATTTTAAGTTGGAAAATCAAAATAGTGAAATGCTTTTCTACCCTATGAATCATATGAAAGAACTGTACTGGCCCAGTGAGATATCTCAGCAGAGTAAGCACCTGCTTAGGCAAGTGACTAGGGTTTGATCACATATGCTGCATGCTATGCGAGCCCCACCCCCGGGGCACGCTGAGCCAGCCACCAAGCCTGGGCATAGTGACACATGCATGTAGTCCCAACACTGAGGAGGATTACTATGAGTCAGAACTGCATAGTCAGATCCTGTACAAAATACATTTTTAAAAAAGAATAAAAAAGAAAGAAAGAATTGTTCCCCTTACTATTTTTTCACACAGGGCTACTTGAAAAACTATTTTATTTTTTAATCCTGAATTCACATTTAACAAACATGATTGAAATTCAAAATAACAACTTTGCTCTCTTAAAGTTGCACAATTGTGATGGAGAAAAAAATACACATTATATATAAAGTTACTGCCTGAAATAAGTAATTGAAGTTAAAATATCTTTTGTTTTCTGTTCTTCTATTAAGTAAGGCAGAGAAAAATCCTCAAAATTACCATCATTAATGTCTCATTTGGTGATGGCTCACTTCCTCTTGACTTTCCAAGCAACCCTCTCAGAAAGGAAAACAAGCATCAGTTTCTGTTTATTTTGGTTAACAAGATGCCCAAATGTATATTCTGTCTTCCAGCAAGTTTTAAGAATGTTGTTCAATATCTATTTATATTGCTATCAAAGTACAAGTTAATGATATTGGAAAAACAATTTACCTTCTTTGGGGGAAAAATGGTAGCTACCTCTTTATTAATTAATTAATAATTAAAATTAATCAAAAGTAATTTTAAAAGAATCAGAGATTTAAATGTAACAACAAAAAAAAAAAAGAATCTGTAAAAGTACAAAAAGAAACTAGAGAGGACTCTCCTCATAATAGTAGATTAGGTCATTCAACCAACTATCCTGCAGAGAACATGACAAAATATTTTTAAACAAAGGCCTAATATAGTCAGTTATAGTATCAACTTGAATAAGAAAATGCTAGCCAATCCATCAATTAGGTTAGCACAGTTCTGCCTGTGTTTGGATGAATGGCTTACTGAAGAGGGAAGACTCACTCTGGGTGTGGCTGGCACCAGCCATAAGCTTGTGATGTGGGTGGAATAAAAAGGGAAAGGAGGAAGTCTTGGCTCTGCATTGTCAGAGGAGCTCTAGTCTTCACCGTTGCCCTTGGATGTCAGTATCCAGTCTTCCAGTGCAACCCCTTTGTCCTCCAGACATGGACTCTCATGGGTCCCTCTAACAAGCTCCAAACCTTCCACTTCTGACTGGATCCTCTAGCTCTCAGTGCATTAATCCTTTTGTATTCTTCCACCCACACTGTGTGGGCTGCCATTGTAAAAATCCTACCTGTAAATACTTTAATATCAATTGCATTTATACTATTGATATTAAATCTATTCCTCTAATAAACCCTGTTGCAGGACCCAGCTATTTTACTTCTAAATATTTACAAATGGGAAATAAATATGTATGATCACAAAATGACTTTAACAAAAACTTTTTAGTCATTTTTATTAAAAAGAGCCAAAAACTGAAAATAATCCATATACTTGCCAACAAAGCAATAGATAAGCCAATTGAGGGTACATTACACAATAAGTACTATAGAGTATTAAAAAGTAATGGAGTAATGGAGGGGCAGGGAGGTGGCTCAGTAGAATAAGTGCTTCCCTGGCAAGTACAAGGCCTTGAGTTCAATCCCCAGTTCTACAAAATAATAATAATAATAACAATAATAATAATAGACTATTTTTTTTGAGACAGTATCTTCCTATGTAATTCAGCCTTGACTCAACTCACTATGCCATCTGGGTTGGCCTTGATCTCATCACAGTCTTCCTGCCTCAGCCTGAAGAGTGTTGGGATTGTATATGCGTGTACTTCTGGCAGTAGTGAACTACTAACATGAACAATAGCACAGATGAATCTTGAGTTCCTTATTTGGAGTAAAACAAGCCAGACCCAAAAATGAGTAAATACTATACATTATCATTTACATAAAATTTCAGAAAATGCCAACACTTTCAGTATAACAGAGGTAAATTAGTGATTATCTGAGGACAGGATATTGGGACAGGGCAAGGATCAGGGGAGGAGAGATTATTATGGTCTTGAGGATACCTTGGGGTGTGATGGATATGTTCATTATTTTAATTGTGAGTTTCACATTTAAATACATGTGTCAAAACTCATCAAACTATAAATTCAACATTTGTATAGTTTATTGTGTATGAACTGTAACTCAATAATTACCTGAGCAATATTTATTGTAGTTATTTTAGTCATGTATTGCAACAAAACATGTCTACCTGAAAGTATTAGAGAACTTAGGAAGACAGTGAAATAAAAATAAGGGCAACCCCATGGGGACTCCTTCTTTCTCTCAAGAGCTATTCTTATTCCCCATCTCTTTTCCTCAATAAATTTTCCAACCTCCATTGTTCCTTAGAACTTACTCTTTGACTTTGACAAACACAAACTTGGTGTATCTGACATCTAGTATTTCCTCTATCATCTGAGAGGTCTCATCAAGATGTTTTTTTGAAAAGAGGTAAAAGTTTGCTTTGGTTTCATGATACCGTGAAGTATTTTGATTGAGTTCTGGATTGTGACTCACTTATGTAACTTAAAACTGTCAACCATGCTCTTTTTGACTTGATGGTTTGTGCAGAGAAATCTATCACTATTCTGACGGGTTTTCCTTTAAATATGATCTATTTCTTTTCTTTAGCAGCTTTTAATATACTATTCCTGTGCTGAATTTCTGAGATCTTGATTATTACATGTCTGGGAGTGGATTTAATTGGGTTGATGTTATTTGGAGTTCCATATGCTTTGGTTAGCTGAATATCAGATTGTTGCCTCAATTTTGGGAAGTTTTCTCTTATTACTTCTGCCCTTATTCTTTTTATATCATTTGTACTGACTCCTTCCTTCTCGTTGATGCCTGTTAGTCCCACATTGTTCATCTTTGCATCATCTTGCAGGTGTTGAATTAATTTTTCCTGCATCCTAGTTGTTGTTTTTAAGAGATCTTTGCTTACTTTTTCACTAGCTGCAATGGTGTCTTTAAGGTCAGAGAGTCTATTTTCACTTTCACTCAAATGGATTTGCCAGCTTATGATTGAGGTTTTAATTTCCTGTATATCACTTTGAATCTATTTCATACATTCTATTTCTTTCCTATATTGCTTATTCAGGGTTTCCATTATTTTTATATTCTGCTCTATTTTTTATCAATGTATTCTTTAGAAGCATTTAGTACTTCTTTGATTATACTTATCACTATTTTTTTACTTCAGAAATTGTTTATGATCTGATTTCTTCTATAACTTTCTGCAGTTGTTTCTTTACTTCCAATGCTATTATTTCAGAGATTTCCGGCATGTGACTTCCAATTTCCTCTATGCTAGTGTCTTCTGCATTTGTACTGGGTGGACTTGGGGCCTGAGACTGCTTTTTGTTCCTTCTCTTTGTCATTTTGTATACCACTGACTTTTGACCTTTGGTGTAGAGCTTAGAGTTATTGCCTTAGCACCAGCTCAGGATCTATGAAGTTCAGATTCCTCCAGGTGGGTGTGGCTTGGGTCTGGCTGCTGTGCTCCACTTCTTCCTGCTGCAACCTTGCAGGTGAACCCTTAGTGTCACATTGGCAAGATGTTCTGCTCCTGAATCAGTTGGGTGGATCTTGCCTCTAGCCTCTTTACAGGGAGTTCTGTTGAAGGGTTCCACACTGGGCCCGCTCCCTGGGTCGATTCAGGATCCGGCAGCCTGGCGGTTCCACTCACACGCTGGGCCTGCGCTCTCTGTGCAGTGAATTTTATACCTTGACTTTGTCAACTGTTTATGTCTTGTCTCATTTATTTATTGTCCTTTGTTAAAAATGATAAATTTAACTTGAGAACATAAAAAGATTATGATTTTACAGGGAAGGTGTTACATTTCTGCATTTTATATTTAGAATTACTAGTTACTGAATTTCCTTGCTTGACCCATCTGAAGGCTGTGGCTTGTCATCTTAGCTTAGACCACAGGATTGGGAAAGTAGTATTACAGCATCCTCCTACTGAATTTTGATATAAAATGCTATAAAACGGTTATTTTATGAAATATAGTTCATATTTAGAAAATATATGTGCCTATTAATAAGCCACAGCACCACATTTGCCAGTTAAAAGTCAATTGGCCAGAAATACCCCTGAGATTTGGGAACAGGTTTCACTGGGATGGGATGGCCCAATAACCCCTCATGCCACAGAGGAAATGTCAAGCCTACTCTACCTCATTGCTTTCTGGTCTGATCTTCCACTGGTGAGGAGGCTGTCTAAGCTCTTAAGATTCCCCATTTTCACCTTTCTCGGTTGAAAGTGATGACTTGTGGGCAAGTTTTCTCAATAACTTAGCATGAGCTTGGGAAAAAAAAAAAAAAGATTTTCTTTTTCTCATCTCACTTCTGATCTTTTCTGCTACTTTGTAGTTTTTCTTTTTTGGAGGCATGAAAGGTTAGATAAGGAATTATCTTGACAATTTAACAACTAAGAACCTTCAAATTGAGCCCATAGAAAATGAGTGTTTGTTAATGCCAACCAGGGAAGTCATCTTAGTGAAGACAGTTCAGGCTTTTTCTTTTTCCCTTACAGAATTCTAATAAACAGTGGTCATTCTGTCATCTAGTTAAGTACTCTTAGAGCAGCTGCCACTCTTAATGCAGGGGCCAAGTTCCCCAGAACCTTCTGGTTTAGTCTCCACTGAAGTCAATGGAATGTTGACCAGACAGGCAGATGGATTCCTTTCTGGAAACAAATCTCTAGTTGCATGGATCTAGCAAAAGCTGAGAGGGGTCATGGCCAAGGTGATTCTCTAGCAGATGCCTAAAGTTCCTCAATGGAACTCTAAGACCTGACAGCCCAACTGCACAGCCAGGAGAAAATCTCCACTTATTGATACTCCCACCTGCACTCCTCAGTGAGATGAGGAGTAGCTCTCTCAGTGACCTTTATATATCCTCTGTCCAGAGCCACCAGAGATGACACTGTTAGATCCGTCTCTTAAGTCTCCATGATGAGCTGAGCTACAGGTTTGGTCTTTTCTCCCTGCTACTAAGTCAGAAATTCCAGTTTTTTTCCCCAACCTGATGGGAATTAAACTTTAGAACTCAACTAAGTAAACCAACTGTCATTAGGCTGTTCCTTCTCCAGGAGGTCAGGTGGAGGCACCTTCCAGCAACTGTTTGCCCTTCATGGAGGAAAAAAGGTATCAGCGAAACTATCTACACTTGTGTCTTACATATGCCAAGAAAAAAAGAAGTGGATTTTAGTCAACCTTTCTCTTCATTCACATGAATGTAAGAAACTGGTAAATGTGCCTTTACTAACATGTGAATTGTGGCTACTAGGTGATGAATGTAAATTTAACCCAGCTAGTTTTGTTTTTTTGTTTTGTTTTTGCAGAACAGGGATTGAACTCAGGCCCTTGCACTTGCCAGGCAAGCACCTATTCTACTGAGCCATCTCCCCAAGCCCTGATACTGGTGCTTTAGAGGCATATATATTTTAGAGTGGACTTTGAATAATACAGCCTTATCTTGCTGCTAGGAAAGATTGCCTCAGTGATTAGGGAGCTAACACAAACCTCTTAGAGACTTCCTCACCCCAGGGCCCAAGGCATGATTTATCTGACCCTTTTACTTGGATCTATCTCTACAGGTGACCTCTTTCACAGGCTGAAAAGTGCTTTAATTTGCCCTTTTTTTTTTTTTTTTTTTTTTTTGGTGGAACCAAGGATTGAACTCAGGCCCCTGTGCTTGCCAGGGAAGCACTTATTCTACTGAGCCATCTCTTTTGATCTATTTTCCTCATTCTTTTTCAAGTAGTTAAAAAACAGTGGTTCTGATCTCTGATTACTGGTTTTGTTAGGAATCCTTCCTTTTTTTTTTTTTGTCTTTTTTGAGACAGGGTCTCACTATGCAGTTCAGGCTGGCCTTAAGCTCACTTTGTAGCTCAG
>PVKA01030263.1:0-27415 GCA_004027165.1 Ctenomys sociabilis
TGCCCACTCCTGACAGCTAGTGCTGAATTACGATTTTCCCGCAGTTCCTCAGGGCACCAGTGTGGCTCAGCGACATTGTTTAGGCAGAGCACTGTGAGGTGGGAAGAAGGGAGCTCACCTTCTGAAGCATGTTGCTCACTGCCCCCAGCAGGGTCTGGGAGTGGTTAAGGCACTGGAACGTCTCCGCGACTGGTGTGGCCCTGGGGAGACTCCTGGCAAAACTGAGGCAGGCCAGGAGAGCAAGGCTGGCCACAAGGAGGAAGTCTGGAAGGGAATCAGGTGGGCCGGGTGCTTGGCCGTGGGTCACGTGCTGCCACCCCCAGTCAGGGCGGTCCTCTTCACCCCTCCATCCCCAGCACGGGCCTCCCTCCACCCAGCTCCTACACCTTCCTCCCCACTGGGGAGATGGATCAAGGTTTTACAGAGCAGTGCTGTCCCTGAGTTAGAAACCAGCTTCTGGGGAGCACCCAGGATGAGCTGGGACAGGGGTGCTGGATTCAGCACATCCTCAGAGAAAGCCGGCACCGTTGGCTGGGGAAACTGAGGCCAGGCGGTGAAGGGACTGGTTCAGCCTCAGCCCACTGTGTTTTGAAAGCAGCGAGTGACAAAGCATCTGTTTCAGAGCTGGCTCTGATCTGCCTTCTCCTGGCTGTCACCCTCAGGCTGGGACTCAGTTTCTCATGGGTGCAGTGGGCATAATGACAGCTCATAGCTGTCGCAAATGAAGAGACCATGCCCCATGGAGCACAGGGCGAGGTTCCAGCCGTCCTCTCCTCTTGCTCCCATTGCCTGCCAGGCTCACTTTGGCCAACCCTGGCTTCCTGTCCCTCTTCCCCAGGCCGCCCGTCCCTCCGGCCCAGCGGGTACTCACTGCGCGCAGGACCCATGCTGAGCGACACTAGCACCGAGGCAGCAGGCGAGCTCTAGGTTCAGGCGACTGTTGGCAGCTGATGCAGGGAGCCACATTTTTATAATTGCCTCGAGAGGCGCGGCAGGACTTTCCCGGGTCGAGGGCTTTGCTTTCTCTCTCTGTCTCCTACCACATCGGCTTCTCCGGGACACGTGCGGAGGTCTGGCCGGGCCCGGGGCTGGCGGCGCTTTCGGATTAACTGGGTTGCAGCTTTTCCGGGACCGTCCCGCCGACTCCCACACGCGCGAAGGAAAGCGAAATTAGCGCAGAGTCGCCCCCACCACATCCTCGGGTTCCCTGGCTGGGCCAGAAGCCCTTGCCCCAGCTGCCACCGAGTGTAGCGCCCCCGAGAGGCATAGGGGAAGCGACACTTGCTCTCCATCTCCTGCATCCTGGCTGTGCACCCAGATGCCGACCATTGTCTGATTCTGGGGGTGGGTGGGCGTGGGGTGCCACTCATTCCCCACCCTTCCTCTCAGCTGGCCCAGTCTGTGCCAGGCAGACTGTGCCAGGCTTCAACATGAAGCATACTCCCTCAGGGAATCTAGTTTCTGATAGGGTGACAGAGAGCAGTTAGGATTTTGCGGGCAGGGGCTCTCTATCCTGGGAGGAAAGGCTCAGGCTGACCCTGCATCTGAGCAGGAACAATGGGGTCCTGGTGGCAGCAAAAGCTCCTGGGAGCAGCAGCACCAGCCCTGAGTGTGAAAGGACAAGTAGGCATTGATTCCTTCAGTGGGGTGGTATGCAGGTTCTATCTTGGACAGGAATGAGGGCACAGTCAGGCAGAGTAGACGGAGGGAGGGCCAGGGCCAGGGGTCCTTATGTTTCGCAGCCTGAGGGTGGGCAAGCTGGAGTGGCCTTCTTGGTGAGATGGCGCATGCCATCCTCAGCAACATGCTTGTGTTTTCAGGGTGGCAGGAGCTTTTAAGGGCTGTAGGCAGGCAGATGTGGTTGGATTTGTGTGATATAAAGATCTCTTCCATCAGAGTGTGGAGGGTGAATCCCAGGACCAGGGCAAGAATGGAGGGAGCAGTTGGCAGGGGATTGCCACATGTCCCTCAGGGTGGAGGACAGACAGTGGACACTGTGGATTCTTGGGGTGGCAGCGGATCAAAATTTGGAGGTTTCTCAGGTGAGAGGGAGGGGAAGGAAGATGCTGAGATGGTTGAATGGAAATTGTTTCAGTTCCTACAGAGGTTCCCGTAAGTGGGGAGTAAGCCTGGAGCAGCAGGAAAAGGTGGTGTTTTGGAGGTGCTTGGGTGTGAGCTTCTCCTGGGACTTTTCCGTTCACTCATTTCTCCTCCAAGCATTAGTCACTGTGTGCGCAGGGGAGCGGGGCTGTTTGGCCCACCCTCCAGTGGGTCTGTCTGCACTCAGGGTGGAGGAACTTACGCCTGAAGCTGCCACCTTAGTAGACTCACCCATCTCAGTGAGGAGTGGCTTTTTTGTTCTTCTTCCTTCTCATCTCTGGGGCCCCATCAAAGTCTGGATCGAGGAGTTATTGGAAGTGTTGAGATGCTGTTAGGAACAGTCAGCAGGGCTACCCTGGGCTGCAGAGGGCTTGAAAGGCCAGTGAGGGGATGTTCATGGTGGCACGGGTCTGGCCTAGCCCCCGACTCGATCGCTGGTACCCATCTCTGAGGTGGTTCATCTGCTCCAAGGTGACAGAGCAGACTCTAGGGATTTCTAGCTATGCATGGAGTAAGAGTGCAGCTGGTCCCTAAGGCCTTCCCATGCTGAGATCTGTGAACTCCCTGTGGGGACACAGACCAACTGGCTGTCAAGGACCATTATGGTTAACAGTTTTTGTAAAACAAATGACAGGTGCAGAGCTAAGTTGTGCCATAGGGGTTAGGATGGATTTAAAAGTACTTACACTGGGCCTGTAATCCCAGCACTAGTGAGACTGAGGCAGGGGGAACATTGTATCTCTGAGACCAGCCCAGGCTACAAAGTGAGCTCAAGACCAGCCTGAGACATAGTGAGACCCTGTCTCAAAAGAAAGTATTTTAAAGTCAGAATGAAGTTGAGTTTATCACAACTGAGTTATCTTCTCTCCCCTTTCTTTAATCACCATGTATTAAAAATAGAAAAGTAATTTCTACTACAGAGATGAACACAGGACCTCCATTCAGATAAATTTTTTGCCACCAGATATAGCTTTTAATCCATTGTACTGTGAAACATTTTTTTGATGTGTTGTATGTACTCTAGCCAAGATAAAACAAATACTTTCTTCTATAATCACATTACTTTTCTCTAAGAGACAGTCTTGGCCCATGACTATGACTACATAATGTCTAATAATATGTTAGAGATTTTGGCCAATTGTGTAAGGGAAGAAAAGAATGAGAGATTTAGATGTTGGAAAGAAAAGCACTTACTCTACTGAGCCATTTCCCTGGCCCCGGAAAGGAAAAGCTAAAACTGTCAATTTTATTTTTATATTTATTATATGAAGCCAACAGATAAAAACACAAACAAAAAACAAACCTGACTAAAGGCACAAAGTATTATAAATAAGATAATTCAGGAACTGTGGTGGATTAAAGTCAACTTGTAACACCCAGCTGATCTGAATCAGCATGGGGCTCGGTGTAGAAGGCCACCTGTGTATTGTTGCCAACAGCATAAAAAAGAGAACTGGAGGGTGAGATGGTGTGCTGGTGATTCTCCTGGAGAACTGTGTCATGCTGTCCTAATGGGCTTCCTGTTATGAACTTAGTTAGTCTCATTTCGGAAGAGCTCGAGTCCTCGCTTTGCTAAGGATGCCTGTGGTTCTTTTTGGGGAAAATCTGATCCTTACTTGAGTAAGGATCCAGTGCAGTCCCTCAGCATGCTGATGTAAATCTTCCATCCTGCTGGTGTAAACATTTTAGCTTCCACCTGTGGGCCTTTCCAGTGCAGATCCTTGACACAGACTTGCATGCCATTTTGTTGTGGGATCTATGCCACAGGTTAGACTCATGGAGGACATGGCTGTAGGATCCAGGTCCTCTCCTGGATTCTTTGGGTCTCTACTATGTGGACAGATCTCCCTCACTCTTGACTTTTCAGGTGACTATTATCAAATAGTCCTATAAATTACGTGTCCTATGTTAAGTCTTTTCCCTTATAAACCCTAACCACAACAATAACTTCACAGGATTGCGCATATTATTTTTGACCAACCAACCAGGTTGGGGATGTGGCTCAGATGTAGCTCAGTGGTAGAGAACATGGTAGGCACTCACTAGGTTCTGGGCTGAATATGCAACACTACTGAAAGAAGAATCAATGGCTGTTGTTTTTCAGTTTTTCTGTATTTGCAAAAGGTCCATTAGAAAATGCTGAAATGAAGATAACAATTACAGTACCAGCTAAACTTTAGAGAGATTGACTGCAGATAGAGAGGCACGCAGTGGCTAAATGCAAGACTTTAAAAATACTTGTAGCTAATGTACAGTTGTGACTGTTACATGAATTAGTCTAACTATAGAAGACTTTGGAGAAAATTTTAAAGATTTTAGTAAAAATATAGTGTGAATTAATAGGTAGTTCTATAACTTGAGTGAAAAGTCGATATATAAAAAACTCATGTCTGTTCCAATTAATTTACATATTTAATGTAAAACTAAGATGAATTATGAATAAATCTGAGAAATTTAGTGAACAAACTTATGCTAAAATGTATGACCAAAGCAAGAACCTCAAAAGGCACCTGCCCACAATGGCAGGAAGATTACTCTTCTCTTTCCAAATAGCTAAGGTAGGATGAAAGAATGGTGAGGTTCAGGTTACAGGAGGATACTCTGAAGGCCAGCACTAGAGCGTAGTCCAAGTTTTGCAGGAACAGATAGGTCATCTGCACTGTGTGGGGCTACAGGGAAAGGCTGATGGCAGAGTTGACCCCACAGGCAACTGCTCTAGTTAGGCGTTTATCACTAGGCTGACATTGGGCAAAGACCATGAAAAGGCCCTGGAAGTACAAGCCAACTTTTCTAATTAGGAAAGAAAAAGAGAAAATACAAGGAAGAAATAGTCATGGAGATGCAGGAATAAAATAATCTTACATTTGACTTTCTTTTCTTCTCCTTCCTTTCTGCTTCCCTTCCTCCTCCTTTTCATTTTTTTCATAGGGTTTCCCACTGTTGCCCAGGCTGGCCTTGAACTTCTGGGCTTTCTGCCTCAGTATAGCTGGAACTACAGACCTATGCTGCTATTCCTGATAAATAATCAAGTTCACAGTCACAGGTCCTGAACTGAAAGCTTTGAAATCTATGCGTGGTGCCATAACTTAGGGCAGAAGCCCACCCTAGGAAGAAGTGAACTGATGGGACTTTAAACTGCAACTGCAGATCTGCAGTCAGTGCTATAGATGTTAGGGTCCTTCAGGGCTTAACAAGGACTTCACTTTCAGTTTTCTTTTCATTCCAGTCTGTATTTGTCATTAAATTTGTGCATAGGGATTGGTGCCTGAAAGATACCAGACTACTGGGGATCTAGTATGGCTCTAGCCCTGAAAATTGTGCTACCAGAGGTAAAAAGAGTTTATATTCCTTGGTACACACTGAAACCCAGCATGACAATCATCTCAGAGGAGAAGGAAAAGTTATGGGTGAGTTGAGCTGCAAAAGGCTTCGGTCTTGAAGGAATTTTGAATGTATGGTCACAAGACCTAAGTTGTAGCCCATTACTGCTATTTGATAGTTGAATGGGTATGGATAAGCCACTTCCTTTTCTAATTTTATATAGTATTTGCAAAATGGATAATCCTTGGTTGTTCCAGCTTTGTTATGAAGATCAGATTATATAATGAATAGGTAATATTTTTGTTAGTGTCATCACTATGAACTATGACTCTATAGTATGAAATATAATTATTTATGGATTAAAGCACATGTTATAGTCTGGGGTTTTGCAAGGAGAAACAATATAACACAGGATACATAATTATAAGATTATTTATAATAGTCACCTGAAGAGTCACCTACAAAAAGAATGCAGGAAATCTGCCCACACATTAAAGACCAAAGAATCCAGCTGAGGACCTGGTCCCACAGTAATGTCCTGCGTGCTTCCAGCTGAAGACCTAGAGCTCAAAACGATGCCTCCCACAAATCCAACTGGAGGCCTAGAGCCTATGACAATCTTCATACAAGCCTGTTTCACGGATCTGCACTGCTAAGTCCCAAAGGTCAGTGGTAGAATCTAAAATGTCTACACCAGTAGGATGAAGGATCTGTGCTAGCAGGCTGAGCGATTGGAACTGGTGATGCTCAAAATAAGAACCAGAGCTCCCCCAAAATGAAGTGCAGCCATCCTCAGGGACAATGAGGTCTTGGACTCTTCCTCTAACTAGAACAACTGAGTTCATGAGGAAAGCCAGCATGACAAGCTCCTCTAATAGAACCCACAGCGCCCTAACAGCTTCACAACAGTTTCCACTTATGCTGCCAGCAGCAATCCACAGGTGGGCCTCCTACACCCAGCAAGCACCATGCTGCTTCACTTCAGCTGGGTGTTACAAGCTGAACACCTGTTGGCGATCCACCACAGTGCATGTACCCGTTTTTTCCATATCCTTTGGCACACTTTGAAATTTTAAGCGGTAACTTCCAAGTGGGGAGAGGACTTAGAATCCTAAACATTCACAGCACGGTTTCTACAGGTAACGGCCATATGATAGCTATACTGCCTTGAAGAACTTGAAAAATATTGACAATGAGCATCAGGGAGAAAAATCATGGAGAGGTGCTATTTAGTACTTATGTAAATGATGTTCTCTTTGCTGTTAACATGTACACATTCATCTCAAAAAGCTCATGACAGGCAGATGATATGAACTTTGTCACTGTGAGCATGGTATCTCCCTTGCCAGGTAAGTATGGACTTTGTCACTGTGGAAGCGAAGGAAAGAGCAGCAAACTGGTAGGGTTTGCTTTTGGTAAGGAAGGTGATTATTTGTGGATTCCCTATCATCTTATGCATGTATATGTTTTTTTATGTCCTTACCATCTTAGTGCTGGATGTGTTCAGGCCCAGCCACCAGGGAGCATGTATAAATGTCCTCCTTCAGAGACTGGAAGCTTTGAGAAGGAAGAGACGGTCCTGTCCAAGATTTTCTTTTAGAGGGAGCTGGTGCTGGTATTGAATGTTGGCTCAAAACTTGAAATTCATGCACAAGGTCACAGCAGATAATGCATCTCTGGATTCTGTGCTTATCATTTTCTTCACATTTAGGTTTTTAACTCATAAAATTATTAAGTAATGAATGGTTTTAATTTTTGATTCATTAAGGGAATTATGAGACCATTGCTATGACAGTATCATTTAGACATTTCCATTTCTTCATGTAAATTATGTACATTTCAAAACCTAATCAGCATTTCATTCTCTTATTACAGGGCTTTGGTGCTACCAGTGCTCACTACATAGGGAATCCTAGATTTACACAGCAATGTAGAATTACCTATTTTAAGAATGGCTATTATCAAGAAACCAACTGATAACAAACGCTGGAGGGGCTGTGCGAATTAAAAAAAAGCCCTTCTCTGCTGATGGTCGAAATGTAGACTGGGACAACCATTGTGGAAATCAGTATGGAGATTCTTCAGAAAACTAAAGCTAGAAATCCCATTTGACCCAACTATTACTCTTCTTGATATCTTCCCAAAAGAACAGAAAGCACCATCCCACAGCAATATATGCACCCCCTGTTTACATAGGCACAGTTTGAAGTGATAGTCAAATCTTGGAAGTAGCCCCAATGCCCATTATTTGAAAAATACATAAAGATGTGGGTTTTTTTTTTTTTTGTACGGTGGAGTACTACTCTGCCATAAAGATAAATTGGAGACATTTTTAGGTAAATAAATGTACCTTAAGGTCATACTCTTAAGTGAAAAAGATCAAACACACATGCATAAATACTGAATTGTTTTTCTGGTGTGAAAAACTGAAAGTGTGAATAAAGATAAAAGTATGATAGATATCATGAAATAGGAAGAAAAATATTTAAATAAGGAGAACCAGGGGGAGAGGGGAATGGCCAAAGGAAGGAAGGGCAAAGGAAAAAATGCTGTGAAAAGAAGGAAAAAATAGAAACAAGACTTTTTATAGGGATTTAAGGGGAAGTAGGGCAAGGGGAAAAGAAAAGAATCAATTTATATCATACACAAGTACAAAATCCAGGGCCAGGGAGATGGCTCAGTAGAATAAGTGCTTCCCTGGCAAGTGCAAGGACATGAGTTCAATCCCTGGTTCCACAAAAAAAAAAAAAAAAAAAAAAAAAAAAAAAAAAAAAAAAAAAAAAAAAAAAAAAAAAAAAAAAGTACAAAATCCCTATGATGGATATCTATTATCTATCTATCTATCTATCTATCTATCTATCTATCTATCTATCTATCTTTTATCTATCTATCTATCCAACAAACTTAATTAAGAAAAGGATTATCAAACGAGGGATGCAGTGTAGTGCAGTGTTTGGCAAGCTCAATGCCTGAGCTCAATTCCTGGTGCATCTTCCCACAAAAGGAGACAAAGCAAAAAAGCCCCTTAAAAATCTCTTTAAGGAGAGGAATTATCCAATTTCAAACTTGAATTCGGTCTGCTACATCAGTTTACTACTAACTTGGTTTGACTTTTTAGTGATTATTTTAATACTCGCCATTTGGAAACAAACTATCAACCAGTTTCCCTTGCTGAGCTTTGAAATTTACTGCCTTACTTAATCTATGAATATTACAAATATGGATTGATATAAATGGATTGCATAGTACTTAACTAATAGTAATTAAAAACCAGGCACTGAATTGTTCTGTATTCCTTGTTTGCAACAGCCAGGCAGCTAAGAAGAAAAAAGCTTTTAGCATGTCATAATTGTGTGTTTCTAAGATATCTTTAGACATAACAAATACAAGAGCAGGCTCCATTTTCAACAAAAAGCATCAGTGTGTGCGACTGACAAGAAAGAAAATTCTGCTTTCCTAGAAAACAATATTGTGGCCTACACTGATTCTTATTCTGAATGTTTTCATGATGTGCAACACATTTTTGGAAATTATTTTTGTTTCTTTTTATAAATGGAATGCTTTGGCATTTCTGCAATACCTGACCTTGTCCAGCAGAGGGACAGCTTTCCTACTGAGTGCTAAAGGGACTGTGTCATGCAAGTGTGTTGCATGAATTTCAAACTGAAAGATGAATGAAGCATTCAGAGACTTAATATTTGAAAAAGAGATTCTCCGTGTTTCATAGTTTTTACAGGCACTGTTGTTTATAAACTTAATAACCTTTACCATGCTGCTACATGTTTTCAAGTACATGTTGAACAATGAAGATTGTAGAGTTGTTTTCTTAAGTAATCAAAACAACTGCTATAGAAACATTGAACTAAGATTCCTCCTACATTTGTCATGTGTATTATTTTTTTGTCATTATTTTTTAGATAGACATTTTTAAGCTCTGAAGACCATGTTCAGGTTAGAGGTGTAGCTTAGTGGACTCATAGCATCCCCTTGTCTCAGCCTCCCCAGTGCGGGGATTACAGGTGTGTGCTATTATATCTGGTTTCTGTGGCCAGAATGGCATGTGGTACCAGGGTTTGAACCCAGGTCCTTGTGCTTGCCAGGCAGGTGCTAGGATCACCGAGATATCTCCTCAGCCCCAGCTATCAACATTTTTGTTCAATGATTTCAAGTCTAGAAATTCATCATGTGAAAGTGCAGTGTAAGACTACTGTTTTAATATCAGAAGACTGAAAATGCTCTGAACGCCTATTTAGTCTATTAGTAGGACACTATTTAAAAATAAAAGTATGACTCATCTTTTCAATGGATGACTTGGCAACTATTTTAAAGGCTGAAATATACTGGTGTATGTCATAGGAAAATTTTTCATTATGTGCAAAGTCATTTGAAAAGCCATGGTCTAGACCAGTATGCCAGAAAAGCTCAATTATCAATACTGATTAGATTAGGAGACTCTGGGGGGGGTGGTTGGGTCATAAAACTATGGTATGTTCCCCTAGTAATGAGAAAGCTGACTGCTACAACCAATCTATAATTTTCCAACAAATAAAATATGTGCATATAGCCACCTATGGATAGAGTTGTGATGTGTATGCATGGATCCAGGCTCATGAGATTATGGGAAATCAGTGACTGTTGCCTCTGAGGAATCCAGAGATTGAAGTAGAAGATAAATTTGCTTTTTATTGAGTACACGCCAGTATTTGAATTCTTTAACTCAGAAATCTGTTATGGCTTCATTTTAGTTTTGTTTCGTTTAGCTTTTTTTTTTTTTTTGCCCGTTTTTCATTCTAAAAGATCACCTAATGGTGATGTGAACTGTTAAGACCTCTTGCTGGACCACTGTGACAACTTTGAACAGAGAATTTCCTCTAGGTTGAAACATTCTTATAAAATTTACCATATAAATGCAGACCTACCAAGGCAGGACTTTGGCTCCCTCCCTCCAGCCTCCTTCTTGTCGTTCTCCTTTCCTCCCCTCCAACACTGTGCATCCATCCCTCCTTCTGTCCTTTCATTCTTCCATCCTCACTCTGCTTTGCAAACCCTCTGCATATACATTTATGCACATTTAGATTTAGTGAATGACCAAAGATTTATATGATTTGAAAAGAAACCAGGTATATTGAGCATTTAGATTTAAATATATCATTTTAACTCTATTATATGTGCCAACACAATTTCACTGGCTAGAGTGTTTCTAGTTTGTACCTTTCTAAGTGTGGAAAGAATATAGAATTTGCGATCCTGAGCTAAAAATCCAAGTCTTATCACTTTTTAACTGGGCAGTCTTGCGGGATTTATTTAACCTTTCTGAATGTCTGGAAAATGAAGAGGAAAAGCACCTACATACTGGAGTTGTTGGTGACATACGCATAACGAGGCAGGACACGTGTAGACTGCCCTACTAGGCTGCTGTTTCCTTTGGTAGCACTGATCACTAAACAATATCTGATGGAGCTTTAAATACTCCCCCAAGGGCCCATCATCTGCTTAGTGAGTGGGTATTAGTAACATTATGGTACTGTTTGGGTATTAGTAATGTTTGGAAGCTATTTGGGTATTTATGGAATAATATTTCTAGCCAAGGCACTTTTTATGAACTTTTTTTAAAAAAATAAATGACTGCTGTGGTGGGTCCTGAATTCCAATATACATTTACCCAACCCTGTGAGACTAAGTTCCATGTAGTTTTACTTAATTTCACACCCGCTTTTTGTTCTGCCTGCCTGTTCTGTTTACCAATTGGAGAATCTGTATAAGCAGAAAGGAGCTCATTCTATTTTAATGTACTTTCTATTTTCTGTTGCTTCAGGATTTTGGAATCTGGAATCTGGTCTCTTTGGTAGCCCTGAACCTCTATTTTTAAAAAAAATTAATGTGTCTGGTACAGGGTCTCACTACACAGCCCAGATTCATAGTGGCAGCTGGGGCTTGAGGGGTCGGGACACCCGAAAGAAGGGCAGCTCACTGCCTAAGCCTGACACTGCCACTCCCCATTTGCAGACTCATAAGCAATCACATCAGTATGGGCAGAAGGACTAAGATAAGGAGGTTTCAGGAGGTTCCATGGACAGAAAATCATAACCAGCGAGATAGCTCAGTGGGCTAAGTGCCTGCTTAGTCAAGTGCAGAGACTCAGCTTTGATCCCAGGCACCACATGTCATGTCTGCCCCACCCTCAGGCCCGCGAGGGAGTCTCAGGCAACATTGAGCAGCTTGCTTATGTCCTTGTGATCCTTACTGTCACATGGAGGGAGGCATGTGGGTTTTCATTCTTGAGGTTATAGGCAACTCTAAGACAGAATTTTTCCCCTAATCTATTTTATTGGTATGGTTAACCCTTCCTTTTTGCCCAAAAACATTGCTTAGAAATGTAGAATATACCCAGACATTTGTTGCCATATACTTTCTGTTTATTTGGACACACTGAGTGGGAAATTTATAGGGTCTGATGATGTTGCTCTCAGGGAAAGAAGAAAATAGTTCTTATTTGTACTAGAAAGGTAAGAGTTGAATCAGTTTTCTGTTCCCAAATGCTTCCTTTAACAAAGGAACAGAGCTCTTCCTTTAGTAACTTCCCAGGGAAGAAAGCCCAGGTGAAAGGACCACCTTTTCTGGTGGCCTACAGTTTGGTTTAGTCTTGTTTTTACAGCATGAAAATTCCAGTGTTTCTCTCCCAAATAATTATACAAATTTACTCAATGTCAAGGAACTCTAAAGAGTTTAGAAGAAAAAACACACACGTTTATTCCTTGGTATGTATTTTTTTAGACAATAGGCACAAAACAGTTTGGGGTGATTTCTTTCTAGATGCTAAATATTGATGCTCCCACATCTAATAAATACATAGCTCTATAAAAAGGTAAAACAAATTATTCTTATAATGTGATAGAAAATGATCTGTTTTGTATTTAAATGGAGCTAAGCCAGTTTTGTGCAATTGTTTCAGGACATCTATCTGACAAATATCTTTTCAAAGTGATGTTATTTATTTTGGTATCATCTCAACCAAAAGTTTTGGGGACAGTGAAAATTTTACTGAACTTTATGGAATTTCAGCAAGACTTTCTAACTGAGTAATTTTTTTCTGTTAAATTACATAGGAACATTCCTTTTCAGAAGGCTCATACTATCAATCTCTTGGGGAGCTGAGGATCTTTCAGGAAGACATATTGATGGCTCTTAGACTGTCTCTGATGATGAACTGTAAGACTGGTTATGCTAGTTGTGTGTCTTTCTGGAAAAATGTATTTTCCAAATAGAAGTCATTTCTCCTTCAAAAAAAATCTGCTTCTCTTAGAATACTAAAGACAAATATACCATTATTGAAATAATATGTAGAAGGCAGAAAACACCTTTCAATGATAAGTTTTACTTCCAGTAGTAATTAAATAGGCTATTACTTTTAGGTTTTTATTTTGTGAGATAGGGTCTCATGCTATAGTTTACACTGGCCTTGAATTCATTGTATAATCTAAGCTGGCCTCAAACTCACCATGATCCTCCTGCTTCAGCTTCCCTAGTGCTAAGGTTACAAGCATGCATCACCATGCTTGGCAATAGGCTACTATTTTTAGAATACTGAGACTGTTTAGGTGAATAGAATAGTTGATTATCTTCGCCTGGGCTTTCTTCCCTGGGAAGTTACTAAATGAAGAGCTCTGTTCCTTTGTTAAAGGAAGCATTTGGGAACAGAAAACTCATTCAACTCTTACCTTTCTAGTACAAATAAGAACTATTTTCTTCTTTCCCTGAGAGCAATATCATCAGACACTATAAATTTCCCACTCAGTTTTATTCAACAGGGAAGCTTGGTACTTTTTACAATTGTGTTTGGGGATTTTGCTCCCAAATATTACTCTAGCCAGGAGTGATTTAGGGAAGGGTGATATTGCTGGTTACTAGTAACAATTGCTAACACTTGTTGAGCATGTTTTATGCACCAGGGACTCCTCCAGACAGTTTTACACTACCATTTTATTGAATCCTCATAAACCTTATAAACTGGGTGTCATTACTATTCCTATTTTTATATCCAGGGACAGTGAGCTTTAGTGAGTTCAAGAAACTTCTAAAATAGTAGAGCCCAACATTGGACCCAGTGTATCTCTGCTGCTCTCTTAAGAGTATGGTAGGAGGCCCCTGGAGGATAGGAAAGCGTGGTCATGAGAATCTCCTGGCTACACCACGGTGTTGTCTGGTTGCTCTTCCTGAAAGTGGCTCTCCATTTAGACATCACTGGCTTCTGGGCTGCTCCCCTCTTCTTCTGGAGTTGTTTTCCTGGTTCGTCTCATATAGAACAAAGAATTGAACATAAAGTAGTGGAAAAAGTTTATCTGAAAGGGGAAAATTGAAAGTGAGAGAGAAATAGACTCTGCAGAGTCAATTTAGGTTGAGGAAAAGAGGAAAAAGCAAGATAAAAGCCTGGGAAGTAGGGCGGCTATGGTGAGGAAAGTGTGGAAGCATCCCCTCTTAGGGTTTGCATCCTTTTGCACCAATCGGATGTCGAGGAGACCCCCAAGAGCTTCTGCACATGGCTGTTGGGAGATGGTGCTGGGAGCCCGCACCTCAGTTCCGGTCAGGCCCGGGCCACCCTCCTGCAAGCCCCCAAGGGCCCAGGTCTACAAGTGGGGCTTCGGGCACTGTTTTGCTTCTGTGTTCTGGAATTTCATGATTAACAAGGTGCCGCCTTAATCTTCTATGTCAGTATCAGTTAACATAACCTTTGTGAAAGCATTTTTGAAATACTTATATAAAAGTTTTCCGTAGTGTACATTTTCACCAAATAATGTCACTTCTATGGCTCTGGCTTAAGGCATTAATGAAACACCTGGACAATAATTCTGTACAAGAATGTTTCCTGCATCATTAGTTACAAAACTGTATAATGTAGGTTGAATTAGAGGAGAAAAGCAGGCTATTTTCCTCTCTGCTCTCACACTCAGTTCTGAGCACTTTGGCGACCAGATGTGTAGGTTTGCTTCCCTCACACTAAGAGGGTGTGAGGTGGTCACCAACTGACAAGGTCTTTTTAGTTGTGCCTGGTTGTTTAGTTGTGTTAAGTCACTTATTATTTGGTATCCTGTACTACAACTTGCTACCTTACATGAAGTCAGGGAACCTGCTCTATTTTATTTGTCATCATATGAGACAGTGATCAATACATAGTACTGTAGTTAACAGAGGGCAGAATCTGGGCAATTTAGTTTAATTATTAAATTTAATTAATTAAATTACTTTTTGGTACTGGGAATCAAACTCAGAACCTTGTGCTTCCTAGTTTAATGATTTTAACTGGCTTTATTATTCATTTATTATTTTATTTTATTTTAGTTTTTCTTTTCTTTTCTTTTTTTTTTTTTTTTTTTTTTTGTACACAGGGTCTCACTATGCAGTCCACATTCATAGTGATCCTCCTGCCTTCTGCCTCCCTAGTACTGGGACTACAGGCGCGCGCCTCCAAGCCCGGACTCCAATTGCTGGCTCAGCGCACCTGAAGGCGGGGCCGGTGCGGCAAGCGGAAGCAGGGATCGAACCCTGGCCACTGCACTTACCTAAGCAAGCGCTTAGTCTGCTGAGCTATACCACCGGCCCTTAACTGGCTTTATTATTAAAAAAAAAAAAAAAAAAAAAAAAAAAACAGGCTACACGTCATTCCATAAAGTAGAAGCATTCCAATGAGCTGAGCAGAGTTAGATTTTATAAAAAGAAAAAAGAAAAGGGTTGAACAAAGTGGAAATAAAAAACTAAAAGGTCAGATCGGTCATTTAAGAACTGCTTTGTAAGGAAATATATAAATGATATAATTTGGACTTAATTCTACTTATTAAAATTTACTTTAAGGAGCTAACAATGTAGATGAGAAATGCCATGCATAATAGGGTTAGTCACATTATTTATGGTAATGCAGAGAGAAAATAGAGCTATTTAACTATCCACCAGTGCTACATTATGGTAAGTAAATGAACCTTACGAAAAAGTTTACAAAGTAATGGGGAGTAGAGACAATTCTGAAACAGAGTATGTGGAATATTACATTCTAATAAGATTCTATCCAGGGGCTGGGGAGATAGTTCAGTGGCATAAGCGCCTGCCCAGCAAGTGCAAGGTCCTAAGTTTTTTCCTTGTACTGCACAATAAAATAAAATAAAATAAATAAAATAAAATAAAATGTTTGACCCAATTTTGCTTGTATCTTTTCATTTAGTAATGCATGGATTATTTGGCAAAATATTAATAGTGTGTGAGGTGGGATTTAGTTGATATGAAATCCCCCCGCTACTATCTTGCATATTCCCGCATGATTTTTAAAACAAACTTAACTGGAGAGGTGGTGGTGGAGTGTCTTCTCTGTCCCCATGTCCTTGCCTGTGCTGTAGCTGTGGCATAATTTCACGGGTCAAAGAACCTTCCTAAAGATACCCCAGAGGCATTAGGCTAAGATGGGTGTAGAACATAAACACATGCGTTTACAGCTTTAAGCAGAGCCAGTGGAACACTTGTGCAAGTGAAAAAAGCTTTTAGAATTTATTCTAGTTCTCTCTGTCAAGGCAGCCCCTTCACTGGTGATCGTACTTCCTGTGGAAGGCTTATCTCACGGACGCCAGAGAGAGGGTCACGAGGGTTCCCTATTTAGAGCCCTGTGTGGTCTTGCAGACCAGACAGCAGTGCCTCGTCCCTGGTTTGCATCCCTGCCCTCTTCTGCCTCTGGGCCCAGCGCCGCGCGATCGCAGCATCCTGTAACTCTGGAGTGAATCCAGATTAAAGTAGCAGTACCAGGCCTTCCGCATCCGCTCTTCAGCTTCCCTTCCTTTCTCTTTTTCTTTTCTTTCTTTCTTTCTTTCTTTCTTTTTTTTTTTTTTTTTTTTTTGGTGGGACCAGGGATTGAACTCAGACCCTTGCACTTACCAGGGAAGCGCTTATTCCACTGAACCATCTTCCCGGCCCCTGCTAGCATCCTTTCATAGCAAGGTATGTGAATGCAGTTGAGAGTGGGCTTGCGGCTCCCTAGGTTAGGCGTCCAGGCTTCTTTTATCTTGCTCCATCCTTGCATCCAGTTTCCTCCATGTGGGCCCCTCTGCTCCACTTTCACCTTAATCTCTGCTGTTCAGCCATTGAGAAGGGAATAAATGAAAAGGGAAAGCACAAGTTTTTCCACTGGGACTGTGATCCCTAAATTGCAGGCTTCCTTCTACCTACACCACCACACTGGCTAGAATACAGTCACACAGCTACCCCGAGCTGGAAGAAGGGCTGTGGGATATGACCTTTACCTGGGCTACTGTATGACTAGACAAATACTCCATTCATATATGAAAAATGAAAATGACTAGAAAAGGACCATTGATGGTCTCATCCTTTTGCATGAACAAAGAGGAAAGAATAAAATAATTTGAGAGGTCAAGAAATTGGAAGAAAGAGAGAAGAGGAAGGAAGAGCCAGATTGCTTTGGTAAGTTCTGTTGTGAGGAATCCTCCCATTTTCTGTTATCTAGGTTATTCTAGCTTCAAGGAAAGAGAGATGGAGGAGAGAGAACTTTAGAATATCTGATCTTGCTAAGTTGCCTAGGTCAGCCTTGTATTCACGGTCCTTCTGCCTCAGCCTCGTGAGTTGTTGGGTTTGTAGGCATTTGTTACCACCCCCAGACTGAAATCATTTCTATTGCTATAATTTATAATTCTATTTAATAAATTTAAATCTAGTTTTATACCTTTACAGTAACTGTAATTATTCACCTTTGTTAATGGAATAAATATTAGTAGGTGCTTTTTGCAAGCTTGAAACCCTGGGGTGTGGCAGGCATGCAGTGGAGTATAGGCAGACCTGGAAATGCCCTCAAAGAAGGCAAGAGGGAGTGAGGGAATAGAGGCCATGTATTTAAAAAATGATTAATTATGAAAACTAAGACTTTCATGGAGCTACAGTATCCTGGAATTGAGCACTCAGTGTGATATGTAGAAGGAAGAATTTCATGAGAGCCAGGGAGATGTCTCAGTGGAATAAGAGCTTCGCTGGCAAGCACAAGGGCCTGAGTTCAATTCCTGGTTCTTCCAAAAACAAGAAAAAAGAAAGAATTTCTATAGTAAAGTCTTTCTGAGAAAGATACACAAATACCCAAGAAGAGAATTGTTTTTATGGATTGTGCTGATCCCAAGAATGTTACATTGCAGCAAAAGATAAAGTCTATTTAATTAAAGGTAGTTAAGCAGCAGGTCTTGAGCACCTATGGTACACGAGGTCCTGGGCCAGATGTGGTGCTATGAAGCGGCATGGGAGTTTGGCTTGCATCTTACATGGCTTATGGTCTTACAAGGAAGGGAGATGTTCAGAAAAGGTAGGGCCTGGGACATGAACTAGCTTGGCAAGGTCTCAGAGAACACAGCATGTTACTTAAGCCATGAACAATGCTGACAGGCCGTAAGAATCTCATAGGAGGACTCAGATGGAATACAGAGCAGAAAACAACATGTGTAAGGGCTGAGGTTTTGTCAAGCATAGCTGATAGACACCTTGGAGCCCTTGCTCATACTGTGAAGGCTTGTTTTGGTTTGGTGATCAGTTACTCTCTGGCTTGAAGGCTGACTCTGGAGAGGAGGGACCCTTCCTTGTTTCTGGGACAAAATACTCAATACTTACAATTTAAGTGAGAGAAAGTTTACTTTAGTTCCCAGTTTCAGCCGTTTCAGTCCATTCCATGGCTGGCAAGCTCCAAGACAGAAGCAGCACAGTGGAAGAAAGCCACCTCATGACAAACCAGAGAAAAGGAGGAGCTGGGTAGAGAGAGAGAGAGAAACTCTTGAGGGTCATGTCCCTGGGATCCATCTCCATCTAGGCCCTGTTCCCTAAGAGCAAGCCATAGCTAGCATCCCCTAATTCAGTCAACCTCCAAAAGTCGTCCCTCCAAACACTAGGGCTCTTGAGGGACATCTAGATCCAAACGATAAGAAATTTTTTTAAAACTGGCTAAGTTAGCATGGCAGTGTGCACCTGTAGTTCCAGTTGCTTTGGAGATTAAGGCAGAAAAATCACCTGAACCAAGGATTCTAGGCCACGTGGGCAGCATGTCAAGACTTCTACAAAGAAAAGATTGTCTAGACAGAGAGACAGACATATACAAAGAGTTATATTTAAAGTCAGCATTGGACTCAACCACATGGATGACATAGACAAAGGATCTACAGAATAAGGTGCAGGACTACAAGATAAACCCTGAGGGGACTTCACTGACCTCATAAGAAACATAAAGTACATGTGTCGGTATATAGGTCTTGCTCTATCTAGGTCTTAACCATCCAGCAGAAAAGTATAAAAATGAGGTATACACCCCAGGACCATAATAATAAGTTGAGCTGTAAATGGCTATGGTCGACAACTTCTTCAGATAACTCACTATTGTTGTGAAATGCTGGACTGTGTTGGATTGTGTCGTCGAGTACAGGCACCTAAATTAGTTGAACAACAATGGAGTGCCCATCTTTGACAGGTGTAGACAAAGGAAGGGGTATAGAATGGAAGAATCATGACGTGTGTGTATGGACAGTACAGATGGGATAGATAACGCTGTGCTTCTGCATAATTCTATGAGAGGCAAGATTTGCACTAATAGTGGTTGGACAGGATATTATGTCGGCTTCTAGTACTATGGACAACCACTAGGAAAATAACAAGGTAGTTAATTATTGAAACTTTGATATAATTCAGGTATAAAAAATAAGATATGCAAACAGCTACACTCTTAATTTACTGATAAGAGACATCTGTTATAATAATGTCTGTAAATATAGTATCATGTATGCACCTTGTACGATACCAAACATTATGAAAACAGTTTGCAGTTTTGCAAACATTATGAAAACAGTTTGCAGTTTGCAGTTTGCAGTGTATTAATTTATCAAATCCTTCTTGTCACAGTATCTTAAAACTGTCTCACTGATATTTGTACTTCAATAAAATAAAATAAATAAAATAAAAAAAATAAAGTCAGCATTGGACTTGAGGTATACAGTGTATGAGCATGTGGGGGTGCACAAAAGTGTAGAAAACTGTAGGCTTTCAAAACTGAGGATTGGGAGGGCAAATGTGCTTTTAATGGTTTAGGGGAAAAAAGGAGGAAAGAATCAAGAGTACTGACACAGCTTGTCATTGATCTGACAGCTAGGTCCCTGCTCTTCAGAGAACTCTGATTTATCAAATGACCAAATCCATCCTCAGCTCCCAGGAGCCTTAGCTTGTCATTTAATGGCAGGGGTATTTCCCTGTTGATCATTATTAGTTCAGGGGTGGACACGAGTCGTACAGCACTATCACCCCACATGCATATTTTCCACTGGCCTATTGTGGGAAGTCCACAGAAGAGTGGGGCAACTAAACATCAGACCGAAAAGGGAAGCCCCAGGGAGCTGGAAAGGACCAGGGAGAGAGATCATCAAGACAGAGTTGCTCAGAAAATCCACCCCTCAGAGCTGCTAATGATCCCTTGGGTTCACCCTTACCTGTACACACACGGACCTGAACCTGAACTGAGCATCAGAGACTGTGAAATACACATGGAATGGGCTTGAGGAGCTTTGTAAGACTTTGAAAGCTGAATTGTCATTAGAACCACAGCCCGCAGTAGCTGGTTTGGACTTTTGGCCTGAACCCACTCAGGTTAGTTACCTGCTTAAAAAAACAAAACAAAACAAAACAAAACAAAAAACCCAAAACAAACCATAAAGCAGAATTATCCACAGGATTTAAACAAGACCCTGAGCTTCATAACACAATAACTGGAATACAATCTAAAAATTCCCAACATACAAAGGAGCAGGAAAAAAATGTCAACTCACATGGGAAAAGCTAAGCATAAGAGCCAATGCTGAGATGACAGCAATTTTGGAACTGGAACTTTATAAGAGCTATTATGGAAATGTTCCAAGAAGTAAGGGCAAGTGATTTTGAAATAAGGAAAGAGAGAAACTGTCAGAAAAAAAGAGTATTAAAAGAAGAACCAAATGGAAATTTTGGAATAGAAGAACACAATTATCAAAACACAAGACCCTCTGGGTGAGCTGAATAGCAGAAAGAAATGAACAGAAGAATCAATACATTTGAAAAGAGATGATTAGAAATGATCCAATCTGAATGTGTGTGTGTGTGTGTGTGTGTGTGTGTGTGTGTGAGAGAGAGAGAGAGAGAGAGAGAGAGAGAAATGGAAACAGAGACAGAGAAAGGGAGAGAGGCTTGACAGGTGTGGGAAGAGCAGATTCCTTCTTCTCTCCTGGAATAGCAACAAATGGTCTAGAATGACATCATCCAGAAAAAGGGGAGTGAAAGTCACAAAAATATTCAGAAGAACAATGAATGAAAATTTCCTATATTTTGAAAATGAGCCCCAGTTATATAGAAACAAGGCAAAAAATATCATAG
This sequence comes from Ctenomys sociabilis, assembly GCA_004027165.1. Classification (NCBI taxonomy): domain Eukaryota; kingdom Metazoa; phylum Chordata; class Mammalia; order Rodentia; family Ctenomyidae; genus Ctenomys; species Ctenomys sociabilis. The sequence goes on from PVKA01030263.1 coordinate 20,833, forward strand.
AAGATAACTAATGATTGATAAGAACTTGAGACATGTAGGTTGTCCCTACTTCTCCTTAATTATTATGTGTTCTTGAAGACTTTTATCTTTCTGAGTCTCAGTTTCTTCATCTGTAAAGTTAGAATAGTATAAAGAATATGGGGATATTTGTATGAAGTAGCCTCAGAAAGCACAACTCCAATTGCATAGTGAAAATACATAGTTTTTCAAAAAGAAGAGGGTGGTCAGCCAAGATATTAAAGATGATAAGAGCCGGGCATGGTGGCGCATGCCTGTAATCCCAGCACTCGGGAGGCTGAGGCAGGAGGATTGTTGTGAGTTCGAGACCAGCCTAAGCTACAAAGTGAGCTTAAGGCCAGCCTGAACTGCATAGTGAGACCCTGTCTCAAAAAGACAAAAAAAATAAAAAATAAAGATGATAAGGACTCTGAAGAGTCCACGGAGTTCTTTATCTGAGATCATCTTGGCAGCAGGAGACAGACTGTTTTGAATTGAAGAGCAAACATTTTTTGACAAAGTTTGGTGGTGAAAGGAAAATGTGAAATGAAAGGCTTACTTGACAATGCAAAGCTGATGTCACATTTCCTATCTTAAAATGGAGCTTTAATTCTATCTGTTAAACTAAAGGGAAGAAGCGATGAAGTGATGGAGTGGGGGAGATTAGCGATTCAGGAGAAAATGGGGTGGCTGATGGCTCATGGCTTTGCAGAGCACCAGGGTGACTGCCTAACCCCCAGGTATTTCAATTGTTCTTCTTGAGGGATTTGTGTGTGAGAGAGAGCTCCTGCTAATTCAATGGCCTAAAGCATAAATTAAATGTCCAATTATCATCAAAGAGGATGCAAGACTACTGTGGTTGGCTGATTATGTGATTTTGATTCTCAGTGCTTTCCAAACATGTCTACATCATGAAAACACAGAAAATGTACAGAATGATAATGTCTGTAAGATATGTTGGTGAAAACCAAAAGGTATTTTGGGGATAAATTTTTGTGGCTTGATTAAAAATTTTTATAATGTGTAATTATGATAACAAAATAAAATTTAAACATAAGGGATAATTTTAAATATTAAATTTATATAGAGATTCCAAATAAAATATTTTTTCCAAGCTAGTTGCTTGGCAACCTAGCCTGACTGCTGTGCTCAAAAAGGCCATAAGCGTCTGTATGTCTACTTCCCTTGTGGTCATCTCTTCCTAGTCAATATGAATGAAGACTTCTGTTCAGAGCAGGTGCTGAGCAAGGCATGGTGGCACATGGCTCTACTCTGAGTACTTGGGAGGCTGAAGCAGGATGATCTCCTCCTTGAGTCTGAGGCCAGCCTGGGCTGAAAAGTGAGTTCAAGGCCAGCATGAAGTACAGAGAGACCCTGTCTCAAAAAGACAAAAACAAAAACCAACCAAACAAACAAAAAACCACCACAACGAAAAACCTCAGATTAGTCACTGATTTAAAATATCTTGAAGGTCTTTAAAATTTATAATAGCTGCCAAGAATCTCTTACAGAGCTTTCATTCTTTTATAGACAATTGTGCTGCTGGAATTTATTGTGAAGCTTTATTTCTTTAAAAAAAAAAAGATTTTTTCATCTTATGTACTTTGAGGGAGTGCTACCCTGGAGAAAGTCATAGGCTGTCACCTTTTTTTTTTTTTTCTCTTCTGTATTTTAGGGAAGGGTCTACAGGGTGTTCAGGTCTCACTACTAGATCAGACCCATAGTGATTCTCTTGTTTACAGCCTCCCAAGAGCTGGGATTACAGGCAAGTGACACCACATCCAGGCTCCATCAGTGTGCCCCTGGGCAGGGCCAGCACAGCAGGCCCAGCAGGCCCCACAGGCCAAGAACTGAGCCCCTAATCCCCTTGTCTAGTCCTTGGGCATTTTTTTTAAATGAAGCCACAAAGCAGGAAGTGCTGAAGTGGCTCATTGTGCTATTTCTGGTGGCAGCTACATGGAACAGAACTGCCCTGCTAGGTAGGGATCTTGAGGTTCCCCAAAGCGTCTCCCAGGGGCCATGAGGCTAGAGGAGTGGATAACAGTGGAGCCCCTGGAGCACCCTTTCTCCACACCAGTGGGCCTCATTCAGCACACTTGTTTGAGACAAAACTCAGGGAGTGAGATGAAAGTATGGGCACTAATGGCTTAATATGTGAAAGGCACATACAGAAATAGAAATATTTCAGAATTATCCTGAAAGAATAAATAGAATCGGAAAGGTTCTATTTATTCTTCTAAAATGCATGTGAAGGATAAAGAGGCAATAATGAAGAGTAAAAGGGAAAGCAACTGAACATAAGGAATGAACAATGAAGATAAGGGAAGGGAGAAAAGATAGGAAACAAAGGAAGGGGAAGAATCATGTAAGTACACTGAGATATTGTATTATTAATTTCCATCAGTTTTTTGAAGATAGCAGTTAATGCCTAAAATTTTTACTTTGACCAATTTTCTGTACTAGTGTCTGTAATCCAAACAACTACACTGAAGACTGCAGTGTGCAATATAATAGCCACTGCTGAATACTTTTCATCTTTTTTTAAAAAATATGTATCATTTGTAGGGTCTTATCTTTTATTTTGTACTCTATGATAAATTAAAAAAAATAAAAAGGACAAGGAAAAAATTCAAGGTTTAGAAAGGAAGAGTTAATGTTTTAACTGTTTAATTGGCCATGCATGCCAGTGTCTGGTAATCTGAGCAACAAATCGGATGATAATGATTCATAATATAACAACCATTGTTAATTTTCTATCCTTGTTTTGAAACACTGTACCATTTTGATTGTTTTACACTGCTTTGTTTTTCTCTTTGTTCTTTTTTTTTTTTTTGAGGAACTGGGGATTGAACTCAGGCCCTTGTGCTTGCCAGGGAAGCACTTATTCTACCGAGCCATCTCTCTGGCCCTCTTTGTTCTTGTTAGTTTTTTTTTTTTTTTTCTTTTCTTTAAATAATTTTTTAGAAAAGAAAATTACTGGATTCTTAAAATATTAATTTATGACCAGTGAGGCAGCATCACGAAAGCTATTATTCCATTCCCAATAGCAACAATTGAGATGAAGTAGCTAAGAAGAATGGAACAAGGAATTGCACAGAGGGCTGGGCTTGTAGCTTAGTCAGTGCTACAGTGCTTGTCTGACATGGTGCAAGACCCTGCCAGGGTTTGATTTTTCATAACGTAAAGGGAAAAAATTTGCATGGCACATGACCTGATTTTACTACAAGATATAAAAGAAGACCTCAGTAGAGCCACATCATCCTTCTAGATGGAAGAAATGAATAGCTTGAAGATGTCAAGTCTTACCAAAGTCCTTTATAATGTAACTCCGATTACAGTTCCATGTTTTAATACAACAAAATCATTCTAGAATGCATGTGAAGGATAAAGAGGCAATAACAAAGAGTATATGTTGAGGGACTAGAACTGGTGGCCAAGAGGGGTTAGCTGTCCCAGAAAGTAAAAGACAGCAGGACAGCCACTTTCCCAGCTGCTTGCCTTGCTGGACTAACTCCGCAGCACAAACACGCAGAGCAGAAGCCTGCCGTAGAACGCGTGAGTGCTGACGATAACATCACAAAGCTGGAAGGAGACGAAGGTTCTCTACTGAGCGGTGCTGGGTGGGTGGAGTTAGAGCCCGGGATAGAGCACTGGTTTCCTTTCTTTCTTTTTCTTTCTTTCTTTCTTTCTTTCTTTCTTTCTTTCTTTCTTTCTTTCTTTCTTTCTTTCTTTCTTTCTTTCTTTCTTTCTTTCTTTCTTTTCATTATTTTATTGAAGTACAAATATCAATGAGATAGTTTTAAGACACCTTAGCAGGATGGATTCAATAAATTAACACACTGCAAACTGTTTTCATAATGTTTTGGTATCGTACAAGGTGCATACATGATATTATACTTACAGACATTATTATACCGTATGTCTCTTATCAGGAGTGTAGCTGTTTGCCTATCTTATTTTTTATACCTGAATTATATCAAAGATTCAATAACTAATACTTTCTACCTTGTTATTTTCCTAGTGGTTGTCCATAGTACTAGAAGCCGACATAATATCCTGTCCAACCACCATTTGTGCAGATCTTGCCTCTCATAGAATTATGTAGAAGCACAGCGCATCTATCCCAACTGCACTGTCCATACACACACATCATGATTCTTCCTTTCCATACCCCTTCCTTTGTCTACACCTGTCAGAGATGGGCACTCCATTTGGCTCAGTGGAGAACTGTTTTTCTGAGTGTGTTTCTATATGCAGGGCTTTCAGAAACCGTCATACTTTGAATGTCTCTCTCAAGTCCTCTTTTTTCCTCCCTGGGTCAGAAAGAGAGAAATGAATGAGCTGAGAAGGAAGCACGTGGCTCAGGTGCCTCCTCTCCCCGGCAGTCTGTCTGCCCTCATAGCAGCTGTGTGCTGCTCAGCCTTCTTCAGGTTCGCCTAGGAGATTTGCAGGGCATGGCCAGGGGTTGGTTGCGTACACAGGAATCCAGGGGTAAGACATACTCATGATTTTGACTGCTTACCTAAAATTACATTTTCAGCTGTTCTTATCCAAAACAAGGAAAATAATTGCCATCTCTGTTTTGTTTATTTATTTATTTATATTTTTATTTTTGTGGTACTGAGGATTGAACTCAGGACCTTGTGCTTGCCAGGCAAGCACTTATTCCACGGAGCTATCTCTCCAGCCTACTATCTCTGATTTATAGTTATCTTTTTTCCCCTTCAGTTTTGGGGATTGAACCCAGGGCCTTGCATACGCTAAGCACACAACTTACCACTGGTCAGCCCTTGTACTTCTTAGTTGGTTTTTAATTCATAAAACATGTTATTTGTTGTCCCTATTAAAACTCTGAAACTGTAGTAATTGGTTGGCTAGTTGGGGGATAACATATAATAACACACATGAATAAGTGAAAAATAATCTTTATAAATGTTAAACTACTGAAAAACAAAAACTTGGAGACAATACCAAGTTTCCGGATCAGGGAAGATCCTCAAAAGGCAAAGATAAAGATTTCACAACCAAAGCTACACACACACACACACACACACACACACACATGCATATGCAAAAATAGAATGAAAAGATAGTTTTTTCAGTTAAGAAAATGAATACCTCTTTCACAAAAAGAAAGGCACAAATAGTTAATAAAATGGGAAAAAAATTACATATGGAAGCAATCAAAGGGACACTGTTAAAATGAATAAATTCCATAAAGTTAAAAACTTATGAAAAGGGACACCTAGTCTTGGTGTAGGTGAAATCAAATGGTCACCGTGACTGACACAAATATGCCAGTACAACCTTTCTGAAAATTAATTTGATAAAATTTATTATAATTCTTCAAATGTTTGTACCTTTGACCCCAATACATTTAAGAATGCACACTAAGGAATTTTCAGAATGTAAAGGAAAGGCTACATTGTAAAGTTTTTGTGTAATTAAAATAAAGGCAAATATATATGTATGTTCAACATAAGTGAAGGCTAAATACAGTCATATAATAAAATATCATTCATGCAGTAAGTTTACAAAGAGCTTGTTAAAATTAAGCATGAAAAATAAAAAAACTTATAACTTTTGTTTTTAAAATGCCTTAAGACAGTTTATGAGTAGATTTAAAATTCAGCAAGATTACTTAAATTAAAGTAGATGAGGAAGAGAATAAATAATCAGAAAAAAGACAAAGTAATCATAGAGAACCTATTGGAAAAATTAAAGTAATTATAAAAATCTGACTTGGGAAAACCTAAAAGGTAAGGTGTTTAGAACATGACAGTATGGATTTTGTTGGAAAGGTGACAGGAGATAAATAAATGCAAGGGCTTTGGCATAACAGGGTTCAATGAGACAATTTTGTCATGGGTCCACTGTCGCTAGAGTGGGGAATTCCTGAGCTTGAAATCCAAGAGTTGTACAACACAACCAGCATCTTGAACTGCCTCCCTTTCCTCAATGATCTGTTCGTAAAATTTCCAGTGATTCATGCCTATGCAGGTGTTGATTTTATAACAAGTGTTGGACAACACAGTGGAAATGGGGAGTGATAAAACATTACAAAATACATTGAGTATTAGACCATCCAATCTGACTTGTGTAGGACAAAGAGGGTAGGAGGAAGCCCCGAATCACCCCCGTGGTGGCTGTCAGTACCGTGGCTGGCTCGCTGCGGGCAGCGGGACACACAACAACTTTGTCTCTAGTTCCTTATGGCTCAAGGATTCAGAAGAATAACCAACCTAAGTATAGAACTATGATGGTATGAAAACATACTCAGGATCACTAATAATGAAAGAAGTAAAGGATGAAACTTTAAAATGTATCTTTTTGTTTATTAGACTGAAAATTTTTAATAATGGTTTATCATGTGGAACTACAAAATAATGGAGTCATGGCTTAAAAAAAACTAAGAGAAGGCGGAGAAATATCTTCAAAAATATCAGCAGAAAAATGATTTCTACCCTTCAATTTTATACCAACAACATTGACAATCAAATGAGAGTAAAGACATTTTCAAGAATTCATAAATGTAATTCTGATTCGTTTCGTCTCCCCCCTTTCCTCTTCCCTCCCTCCTTTCGTT
>PVKA01030264.1:0-20894 GCA_004027165.1 Ctenomys sociabilis
AAAGAAAGAAAGAAAGAAAGAAAGAAAGAAAGAAAGAAAGAAAGAAAGAAAGAAAGAAAGAAAACAAGAAACTGAGAACTGTGAAGCTTCTAAACAGATAACACAGTCTCATCATTCTCCAGAAAAGCATGAGTCTGGGTTGGTGACCAAGACTCTTGCCTGGGGGGATCCCAGTACTTGAGGTAGCCCCAGGTGTCCTACTATGAGACTGTGGTGGGGAGAGAATAGGCTGTGTGCATTAAAATGACTCTGGGAATAGTTATTTAAAATATGATGCTGGAGGAAGAAAAGATCACTGTCATAGTGTCTGAAAGGTAAAGCAGAATCAGCCATAGATAAAGTATGAGAACCCTAATGTACAAAACCCTAATCTAATTCTGCAAACACTTCTGATTAGTGGCTAAGCGCAGCTCTGAGTTACTCATTCTGAAATGCATGTCGCGAAGGCTTTTGTTAAGGCTTCTTAGTTCTTCAGTACTGAGAGTCTGTTATAGGAAGGAAAGGAGGGAAGGAATGAGAGAGACAGGGAGGGAGAGAGGGAGGAAAGAAGGAAGGAAGGAAGGAAGGAAGGAAGGAAGGAAGGAAGGAAGGAAGGAAGGAAGGAAGGAAGGAAGGAAAAGTGGATGGAAAAGAAAGAAGGAGAAAAGAAATAATGAAAAACCAAATTTCAAACAAATTTCATTTCCTCCTTTAAAGCTATGAATTAAACCCTAAGGGGGCTAAAGAGTAATGATGATTCCTCTAGGTAATAAACAGATCAGTGTCTAATCCCACAAGCATCGTGATAATGAGAAAAAAATCTGGAGAATGTGAAAAAACAGTGCTCCACCTCCTACCCTTACCTAACAACCACCCACCACTGCCAGCTTTCGCACATGCACACTGCTCTATGATTCACTCATGCAGTGAGAGTTCCGGAAGCGAACGAGCTATGGGAAGGTCTGAGCCTCCTCGCTGGGTTCTCACTAAGCATTTTCCGCGCGTCAGTTTCTCGCCTAAGTGTTAAAGATGCAGGCCTGAAGGAAATGAAGTTGCCGATTTCAATGAGCTCGAAACTAGGATGGGCTCAGAGACACAAAACTGCTGCAATACTGCATTCGCTGATGAGATCTGAGCAGCCTTCCACACCCTAAACCAAATTCCTTTGGAACTAAAATTCACCTCAGGCAGATCGCGCTGATATGTGGGACGGCTTCTTGATTTCCTAATAACATAGCGTTCTTCTCACTTGGCCCATGTCAGCTTAGTGCTGTATTAATCTTTAGGGCTCCGTGTTCTTATATATGTACTCCTCCATATTTTATGCAGAATCCTATCCTGTTATTCTGGATTTGATACTTTTATTCAGTATTGTTCTTCTATAACTCACCTCAAATTATGCACAAAAGATACTGTGGATGGGAATGGAACTGTTTAAAAGGTAAGAAAAACTAGAAGGGAAAAAAGGACAAAAGAAGGAAGCAAAAAAAAAAAAAAAATATATATATATATATATATATATATATATATATTCCATGTGTCAGTTTCTCTCCTAAGTGCTAGAGATGCAGGATAAAATGATGAAATGTGTAATACATATATAACTGTTTTATATATATATATATATATATATATATATATATATATATATGACTGTTAAATTAGTTATTCTCCTAGGGTATTAGTTGATTGAAAATAAAGGTTTGCACTGATATTGTTTGATCAAGTTTTCATGCCTATATGTTGTATTATGAGCAACTACTTTGAAGATAATAATATGCAGTGTAATAAAAAATATTTCTGAAAGAACACAGCTTATGAAACAATTTTAATGAAATTATCATATTAGAAAACACACATTCACCCAAGAACCCCAGAGGTTCCAACAGGTCTAGTAGAAATTAAAGCCCCAGCATGAGGCCAGATACCCTGGATTATTAAGCTGTGACCCAGGACACCCAAGACTGCCTTCTAAGCCAGGGCTGGTTACAACTGAGTCCACAGAATTAGAAAGCATTAACTGGCATCCACTGTCACATGTTCTATGTAATTAAACACACTGTCTCTTTGGCTCTAGACACTGAGCCCAACTGCCCAACAATCCCCCTGCCACATGCAGGATGAATGAAAGCTTCAACGGGAGCCACATCTCCAGCCACCACCTTCAACTCCCGCAGTGACAGAGCAGTGACCGGGTCTACTTACATCAATGCATGCAGAATATTCTCCCTGCAGCAGGGTCCTCAAAAAACAGCTGGCCTCTGCCTTTCTTCAGTTATTTCAGCTTCTTCAAAACAATTCAAGCCACAACTTCGAAACGTTGCAGAGCATTGAATCCCAGGCCACTTGGAGATCTCCCTTTATGGAGAAGGAAAAGAGAGAAAGCTAAATTATGTTACGAAGTTCTGCTTCACTCACTTCTCCATGGCATTCCTGGCCACAACTACACAGCACAACTTCCAAGAACACCCAGCCCTGAGGGACTGGACACAATCCAGAGGACCTTGGAGGAATTCTGTTTATATCTCCTGATAGTTTCCCACTTACAAAATAAAGTTGAGGGTTTTTTTTTTTTTTTGGTTTTTTTTTTCCTGCAATATTGAGGACTGAACCCAGAGGCTCCCATAGATACATCTCCAGCATTTTTTTTTTTCACTTTGAGATAGGATCTTGTTAGTTTGCTAAGTTTCCCAGACTATTTTTGAGCTTGTGTACCTCCTGCCTCATCCTCACGGGTATCTAGGATTGTAGGCATGCACCACTGCCCCGGATGAATCAAGTTTTCTTTTTTAATATATGTTAATTCCTGAAAGGACAGTAATTACAACAATTTTATTTAAAAAGTAACCTTTTTTCAAAGCAAATTTGGGGAAAAGATTAGCATTCTCTTACATTTTTGGTCACCTTTTAAATGCTGGCTTCAAACACAGTTGGATTATTATATCTGTTTCTGGGCTCAGTTTGTTGTATTATCACCTGTTATTTAACCTTTAAAAATTCAAGGGACACTAAGAGCTAAAGAAACAGTAAAAACATTTTAGTATTATTATAAAAATAATTTTGAACTTGCAAATCTTCCAAAAGGGTCTTAAGAATGTCCAAGGCCCCGAGACAGCATCCATGTACTGAAAATTCAGTCTCATGTTCACCTTCAATTATCACCCCTTGCTTCAGAGAAAACTGGTTTAAAAAATTATATATGTGGTTTATTTATACACTCAAGACAAGTGGATCATTAGTCAGTGTGGGTAACTTAGTAATGTAGTGAGACCCTGCCTCAAAAAATAAAAATGGCCTGGAGATATATCTCAGTGTCAAGGCCCTGGGTTCAATCTCTAGTACCCCCCCCAAAAAAAAATCAAGTGTTGGCAGACTGTGTCTCACCTTGGTTTTCTGTTAAACCTGTCAGGGATGGTTCCATTCCAACCTCCTTACAGCCTTCTTCCTTCCAAATGATATGATTTCACATATATAATGAGATGGGGATTGCTGTATGTCACTGAATGGCTACTGTAAGCTGCCAATTTCTTAATGGGAATAAAACAGTCACACAAAGCAGGACCAAATGGCACACATCTGCATACAACTTTCCTTCACTTTCTACTTTCCTACAAGACATGTGATTAAAGTCTTCCAGATTTGAGAACACTCAGCCTGATTTTTACCTTACTTGACTCTTTTTCTGATTGGAACTTGCCTCAGTCCTCCAGGAAAAGCTTGCGCTAATGCTCTGAGCCTATGTGTGTAGGAAGTTTGCAAACATCAGCCTTTCTTGAAATGCATCTACCATGATCAGCATCACGAGGGAGGAAGCAGGGCTCCAGCTTTCCTGAACACTATTTCTGAAAGCAGTCTCCCTAAAGAATTAAGATAGAGAAAGATTAATCCCAGTGGTTCATAACTTCCTGGATATAGAAGCTTAAGGTAACCCTAACTCACATGGCTAACTTGGTCCAATCAGAGTGAAAGCCTCCTCAAAGGCTAAACATACAGATGAGCTGGGTTCATTGCCTCCCTCTGAGATTCACTAGCTGTGTTGTCTCTGGACTAACAGAGCCTCTACTGACTTGAACAGTGGAGATTAGGATGAATATTTGTAAAGTTACTAAGAAGAATAACTGTGATTATGTATAAAACCATCCTAACACATAGCAGATACTCAACAACAAGTAATTGTTATCCTCCTGCCCTTTAGTGCTCTATGAACGGAAATGAGTTGTGGGACTATTCTTGTGTCCTGGATTATTATGGCTTTCCAGGGCACCCAGGTGATCAAATTGTTTAGAAAGTCTGTTGATAAAGAAGACTGGGGCAAGTATAGATGGCTGAGAGTATTTTCCCACCCAAGAGGGTATTTCCTGAAGTGCTTGTCATCCATCTGACTCATGAGCAGAGGCAAAGCCAGCTTTCCATCTCCCCATGCCAGGAAAATGGGCACTAATAGTGCCTATACTTTTGTTTCAACTTTCCAGTATGCCTCTGAAATTACATAGCCTGCTCGAGTATTTGCAAGTCCATAGAACCTAGAGCAATTCTACTCAGGTTGCATAGTCTCTTAGGGGAAGGTGGTTTACTCCTCTCTCTCTCTCTCTCTCTCTCTCTCTCTCTCTCTCTCTGTCTGTCTGTCTCTTTCTCTTTCCCTCCACCCCCCCCCCAATTTAGGCAATCAATCCCAGAATCCCAGGTATCAATCCCAGTGGTCTCACACATGCTGGCAAGTGCCCTACCACTGAGCTATACTCCTAGCCTCAAGAATAACTTGTTTTTTTTTAATAATTCTGGGAGTAGAGCCATCACAGGACAAGACAGACATATTATTTCTTCCATTTACAAATAAGGGAAAAATGGTTTAGAGGTGTTTACCCCAAGGTGGCGTGGTTAGCAAGAACAGAGTAAGAATTCCAAGTCCAGTCTGTTCTACAACAGAGCCCATCCCTCCTCACATGATGCTCAGCTAGGAAGGTTGCCACTGCCACCTGCCATGGCATAGGGAGGCCAGTAGGCTTCAGAAAGATAGCAGATATATATAGATATATATAGATATATATATATATATGCAGTACTTGGAATTGAACTTGAGGCCTTCGTACAACCCTCCTTTCCCCACTTCCTTTCTTTAGCAAAGGCTGATGGCTTTAATTATAATAAATGACATATATATATGTAATTTTTATATATATGTAATATAGATATAGATATATAGAGTGAGATAGATATATATATATAGGTGAGCAATGTGAAAAATTGAACCTAGGAGACTTACTCCTCCCACATACCTTTCCTTCAGCAGGAGCTTGTAGAATTATTAAATTGCCTGGGCGGGACTTGAGCTTGTGATCCTCTCAGAGCCCTAGGATTACAGGTGTGAGCCAACATGTCTATCTTATTAACCCAAAATTGTCGCTAAAATTAAAATAAAAAGTTCCTTAGAAAAATCATTCCTAAACTAGCCACAAATAGCAGAATATCAAAACCAAGACTCAAGTAGCTTTGGATTATTATAGACTACTTAGCTTATTTAAGGTTAATTAGTACTTTATTAACAGGCTAATGATTGTGGTTATTACATTATTTCAATTTACAGATGGTTGCTTTAATTAATAGCCTAATAATTAAATATCAATTTATCCAAGAGAATTTATGAATTCCCAGTATATAATAGACATTGTAGGCGGCATAAAGATAAAGAAAACATGTTCTTTGATCTCAAAAGGTTATACAATATATTATAATGTAAATAACATTGAGGACTGGTCTAAGGATCCCCATGTATCCCCAAATCTGTGGGTGCTCACTTCTCTTATATAAAACACAGTAACATTTGCATATAGCCTGTACACATCCTCCTGTATACTTTGATGTTTCTGCAGCACATTTACAACATCTGATATGTATGTATAAATCCTGTATAAATAGTTGATACACCGTGTTATGTAGGGAACAATGACAAGACCAAAAAAGGCACGTATTCAGTATTCATGCAACTGCCGCTGGCCTGGCCAAACAGAAAGTAAATGACGTGTCAGGGCCTGTGGTCATAGAAGCAGTGCTCAGCGAGAGACTGAGGACAAGGGAAGTGACAGGTGGCTACCGAGGCTAGCACACTTCACTTGACTGGATTCCACATAATGTTCAGCACGTGGGAAGCTCAACCTCTGCTTCTCCAGTTTTTTAAAACTTTCAAATATTTTTTATCTGGGGTTATTTGAGTCCATGGATGTGTCTCTCAAATACAGAACAGACAGGGAACTGTATATATCTGGGTTAGTGGAGAAAAGATTCAAGAGCCACCAGAAGGAAAACTCGAGCCAGCTGGGTACTCCCTAAGGATATGCTGAAGGATCAAAGATGCACTGTTTGAGCCGATACATGAAGCATGATCCCATTTATGCTTATTGGGATCCCTATAAACATAAAGCTCTCCTCTTCAACCTCAGCCTCTTATGGGAAAAGTCATTCTTAGGTTCTCATATACTGCACAGAATATGTAGGACTCACTCAGGTGGAAAGCGAGGATGAAAGTCCAGGAAAAAAGGTTCCAGGGTGAGGAGATCAATACAGAGTTGGTGAGAGAGGACAGAACACAGATACAGTTGAAAGAATGCCAGAAGATGGCTGCGATAGGACATACAGGGCTAGGAATACTGGTAAGGGGTGACAGAGATGAACCAGGAAAAGCTCTAGAAGAGATGAATGGCAGAGACCAGGAAGTGCTGTGAGCCCAAGCTTCTGTGTGGGATGCTTTAAAGGGGCAGAGGACCAAGAGAAGCCTGAGCTCAAATAACACATCAGGAAGGGAACTGTATGAAGGGTTAATAATAACATGAAGAGGATGGAGGATAGGCCCAGGAAAGGCAACTGTAGAGAAGTAAGAAGGAGTCACCTCTGTGGCTGGTCTGCATGTGATCAGAAACATATTTGAATTTTTTTTAAACTATAGAAAATGGAGGAATTCATTTGTAAAGGAAGATTGTGAGTTTGGCATTGCACACCAGGAATTTGGTTTCCTTGGAGTAGAGAAAGGTAGATACTGCCAACAGAGAGGTAGAAATTTGAATCGGGCATTCAAAGCATTTGGTGTTGGACATAGATGTTTGAGTTTCCACTATATGAAAGCAGTCACAGAAGTGTGGGCAGGTAAGATGATCCAAGAAGAAGAAACCAAAGACAAAATTGTGGGCTTCACTGGCATTGGGTGGTGGGAAGGGAACATCGCTGTTTCCATTACTACCTTCCAGGTAAGATTTGGGATAATCTGGAAAGAGTCCCTCCTCACAAAGCATCAGGAATCTCTGATCTAATTCAACTGCTTTATTTCAAAGTTGAAAAAAACCCAAACTCTGAAGGTTAACTGATTTGTTCAAAGCCTCTAAGTAGGCTTCTAAGTAGTAAAGCCAGGACCAGATAGATTAAGAAATCATTGGGAAGTATCGTACTAGCCACTAGAATAGTTGACCATGTATGATGTGACATGGTTGGGTTCAGAGAAGCTCAGTAACACAATAACAGACATGGTCATGTATCTTGGCTATATCAATCCAGCACTATAACCATGCCCTACCATATATCAACTCAGGGGATCAAACCACATCTTAGTCATCCTCTTGACCCTGTACACACACACACACACACACACACACACACACACACAACTATTACTACTACTACTACCACCTGTTATTATAGAGTAGAAAAATCATAGATTACCTTCCTCTTTTGCACATACACATAAGTTCAGGCTTTTGTGGGTGAAAAGATTTAAGAACTCCTCCAACATGACTACAGAATCTGTAGAAATTGAAGCCAATCATGGATCAATCACCAGTCAGCAGTAGATCCAGACCCACATGCTAAGCTCTTATTTCTTTTCTTTACTCTGTCAACCTCTAGTGCAAGAGACTTATTTTTAAGAGTTCTCTAGTCCCTAATTTTTCAAAACATATGCTGTTTTTATTCTCTCAATGTTTTTCCCCTAAAAAGTGTCTGTGGGTCCAACAAGCACAAGGAGTACTACAAGCTGCACCTCTCTTAGACAGTCAACATTTTTGCTACCCTATGAAACAGCCTGAGAAGTCCTGCAGCAAAGAAGTTGGCTTAATTCTTGAACAACATTTTCCAAATGCACCTTGACCACAGAACGCTGGCCCTTACCCACCCTTCTTGTTACCTATTAAAAACCCACAAGGTTCCAAGAGTTGTACATTGGAAAATACCACCTAAGTCTCATTAGGAGGATTTCCTTTGGAGGTCCCATTGAAAGTGCCCCTCCTGAGTGTGACAACCAGGAGGGAAGCCAGGAGGGAGAAGTTAAGGAACAACAAATAGTCTCCACCTGTTATAGAACCGTACTAACGACAGGGGCAAGACGACTTCATGAGATTTTTTTGACTTGGGATCCTTATAAGCATAAAGCTCTCCTCTTCAACCTCAGCCTCTTATGGGAAAAGTCATTCTTAGGTTCTCATATACTGCTCAGAAGCTACTGTGAGTTCCGCTCCGCTTCTACCCAATACTGGTGGTGATACCATCTTGTCAGTATCCTTCTATGTCTGGTCCAGCTCTATCTTACAATCTTCACCTATGCAGTCCAAAATTACCACTCTTTAATGAGTCCCCAACACTTGGTTCCTTCTCCCTTGCAACTTGCCTTACACGCTGCTGAAATTTCTCATAAGTGCATAAAATGCACCTGTGCAATACAGTGCAATCCACAGCCCCCAGGACAAGTTTCCCACCATGACAGCCTCCTCTTTCACCGTGAGCTATTCCAGGTACTGTGGACTGACTGCCAAGCCTCTGCACTATTGCTCTCTGCTTTATGTCTGTTTATTTCCTTGCAGTTCTTACTTGCCTGCCTCCAGCTCTGAGCCTTGATTACACAAACCCATGCACACATTCCTACCCTTACCAACACTATTAACCCCAGGGTTACATGCATTACCATTTTACTGGATTCTACATGTTCTAATTCCCTGTAAATTTAAGAAAGGAAAAGAGTATGCTTTATCAGGCATTTAGTAAACAATCTGCATTAGATACTTTCCAATCACTGAGACAAAATAATCAATGTCCTCAACTTAAGAAACACTTATGGTGACTCATGATTTCAGAAGGATTAGTCCATGTGAAGATTGTCCCAAAAGGGCCTGGGGATATAGCTTAGCAGAATGAGCACCTGCCTGGCAAGCACAAGGTCCCAAGTTCAATTCCTGGTACTGGGGGGGGGGGATTAATCATAATCAAAAAGATTGCCTCAAAGCAGAAACAGCATGGTAGAAGGGACTGCTGGAGGAAAACTGCTCACCGTGAGGAGGCCAGACAGCAGAGAGAGAAGGAAGAAGCCAGAGATAGGAACACACCCTTCCTTCATGTCTCTGCTGACCTGTCTCTTCCAACCGGGTCCCACCTCCTACCAAAATATTCAGCTGAGCACTGAGGAATGGATTAACCCTCTGGTAGATAGAATGCCCCCAGGATCTTATTACCATCCAAAAGCCCCACCTTTGAACACATGAGATTTTAAGAGGACACTTTAGATCTAAACCATTATACACTCCAACAAAGAGCTCCTGCCGAATAAAAGAAAAAATCCACATTAACCTCAGAACTCTAAGTAGAAAACTTCACGTCTATAAGACTTAAGCCAAAACCTAGGGAAACAACTCTTTCTGAGTCTCAAGACCATTTAAATCTTTCTACTTCACTTAACCTTGGAATTAGGAAAGTGAGGAAGATTTATTCTACCTCCTGCAGCTGAACCAAGAGATTTTTCCCCTTTTTCTTATAAACAGAGCTGTACTTTCTTCCACCTTCCCATAGGCTCCTTGCTACACTTGGCCTCCAGGGGAGAAAGTCTAGACCAGGAATATTATGTGATATTTAAACATGCATCTTGAAACTTTCCAAGGGTCTAGCCAAATGAGTATTCATCCCAAGAACATGTTTCCCTTGACAATTGCTCTTTCCTTCATTCATTCTCTTAATTACTAAATAAAGATTTAGTGAATGAATCCTTTGAATCCAAGGGTGGATTAATTTATTTGAAGCAGGGGCCAGAGAGATGGCTCAGTAGAAAAAGCACTTCCCTGGCAAGTGCAAGGGCCTGAGTTCAATCCCTGCTTCTGGAGAAAAAAAAAATTATTTGAAGCAATCATGGTACTGACAGCATCCACAGCTGAATGCAATTTTATTGAAAATGTGCTCAGAGAGGATCTGTACCAGAGCTGCCTGAAAGAAGTGGCTTAAACAAATACAAGTCCCCTGGACACTGCACGGGAAATTCCTTGTTCAGTAAGTCTGAAGAGCAATGTGGAATCTGCATTTAAAACAACAACAACAAAAAAAATTCAAGTGATCCTAAAACATGCTAATGTTTGAGATCCACTGGCCCTGTTGACACATAAGGGAATAATTATAAAACAAAATGGTAAATTGTTGCGCCTATTTATGGTAAAAGAGAGATTCACGTCACACAATGGAGCCCCACAGTGAGAGGGTAACAGCCAGATACCGTGCTGCTCGCCTGCGATCCCAGCACTCTGGAGACAGAAGCACGAGACTGCAAGTTCAAGTGTAGCCTGAGCAATTTCTTTCTATTTTTATTTGTTATTAATACGTGCTTGAAGTACACAATGATCACATTCTTCACGGGGAGCTGGCACACGTATATAATACATCTGGACTCTTTTATAGGTCCTTCCTGTCCTCCGTCTCTTGATCTCCTTCCCATTTGCAGCTGTGGGTACTTTGAGAACCATGATTGTTTCAAATAAATTAATCTGTCCTCATAGCCTGAGGATTTGCTCCTATTTCCCTTTACCTTTTATTTTGCTCTTTATATTTTATGTTTCTCATGTAAGACAGACTATGCAATATTTCAGTTTTATGTCTGGTTCATTTCACTCAACATTATGTTCTGAAATTCCTTCAGTTTTCCTCCAAATGGATTGATTATCCTTCTTTATGGCTTAATCATATTCTATTGTGTGTAAATACCACATTTTCTTTATCCTTTCCTCTCTTCACAGACTTATAGACTACTTCCAAGACTTAGCTTTTATGAACTGTGCCACTACAAATATGGGTATACATATATTATTTTAATATTATGTCTTTAACCCTGTGAGGAAGATACCTAAAAGGAAGAGGTGGGTTGAATGGAATTTTTAGTGTCAGTTTTTGAGGAATCACTACACTGTTTTCCACAGTGACTGTATTAGTTTACATCCCGGCTGTTGAAGTGTTTCTTTTTCCCCTTGGCCCTGCCCACACATGTGATTCTTTGATTGCTTGATGTAATTCATTTTTCTGGAGCAAGACAGACTCTCAGTACTGCTTTAATTTGCATTTCCTTAGTGGCCAGAGATGTTGAACATGATTTAATGTATGTATTTATCTGGACAATGTAAAAATCTAGCATGACCTTGTCTCAAAAGAAATAAAAAGGGATGATGCTGTAGCTTAATGTGAAAGTCCTGGATTTAATCTCTGGTAGGGGGGCTCAGAGTAGGGGTGCTCTCCTGCTGCAGTGAGAGAGCTAAGTTCAAATTCTGGCACTTCCATTTATTTGCCATGGGATTGGCCTTTCCTTTCTTAGGGTCTTGTGTCTTCACAGGAATCGTTCCCATGTCACACAGTTTTTCTGAGGTTTCAGTAAGATTTCATTTATCAAGTGCTTGATTTAATATTGGTGTATAATAGACATGGGTCACTCTGAGGTCACCACGATTTTTATTGTAATTACTAATAAATGAATATTGAGCCCAAACTTAGTTTTAATGCAGCATGTCTGAAAGTGTGAGTGTGTTCTTGCAGCCTACAAGATTTCTAGAATTATCCAGAGGTACTGCACTCTACACACCCATAATCATCCTGTTCCAGAAGGCTGAGGCAGGAGGATGGCAAGTTCAAACCCCATGGGGGAAAGTTAGTGAATTAGCAAGACCCTGTCTCAAAATTTAAAATAATTTGTCCAATGCATGTACAGCAGCAGGCATTCTCTGCATATCAGCATGTTGATACAACTGAACCAGATCCTATAGATCGGATCCTGAAGATGCTCTATCTTTAACTTCTACACCAATGAATAATTTCAGCAAAACCATGTCACCTTTCCGTTGGCAACTTGTAACCAAAGCCAGCTCTGTGGCATATCAGACCCATAAAGAGTGGTTTTTAACTAAAATAAGAATGCTATGGTGAGAGCATAAGTTGGAGGCACCAGCAGACTGGAGACCACAGTGAATGAGGACTTCTTCATAGGCAGGGTGGATGGTTGCTGAGGGTCGTGATTAGTGTAACTGAATGAGCAATGTAGAAATTATTTAATGCCCTTTGCAAATGAGGCAATTTGAATGCAAAGAGGTTAAGAAATAGTGACTCGAAGTCCTGCTGCTAGTAGATGGTAAAACTAAAATCAGAATCTCATCCTGTTAACTCTCTCTTGGTGTATCAGTTTTTCTACATAAGATGATTTTTAAGTGAGGCTATTCATGCATTGTTAAGCTATAACAACTTAAATAACTATTCTTTAAAAGATAGTTGTAATTTACAAGCTGAGACTAAACTATCTCCATATATCTGCTGTCAATCTGTTGAATTCTTCTTTCTAAATAACTTTAAAATTATCGTTAGTTAATTAGTAGGATTCCCACCCTAACTATATATGCTGATACCTGGGAACTAAGCAACTGCACTGAAGATAGCAATGTGTAATAGAAAGGTCACGCTTACAATGCCTGTCATTCTGGTCTTCTAAATATGTACTGCTTGCATGACATACCAATTATTGTCATACTCTCTCACAAGCAAATATTTAAAGAAAAAGGGTAGTAAAATGAAAAAAAGAGGCAAGAAAAAAATGTCACAGGACTGTCCTACTACAATGCTATGTATAGTTAGATTTCTAAATTTCTGTGTAAAAATATGTAATTCTTCATTCATATTTTTTATTTTTTTAAATGTTTTTCTCCATATTCTGTAGGGACTTAAAGTTTAACATATTGATACTTGATAGAAAATACCTGTTCCATGTTATGCCTAAGATGTTGGATATTCAGACAGATACTGAGTTAAACACAACAGCATATGTTGTAGGGTAATAACAAGCTTCTCTTCTGGAGTGTTAACAACCTAAGTTTACAGATCAAAAATTAGAAAAAAAGAAGGGCTACAAGGACAGCCAATATTTTGGCCCTAGCCTTTCAAGGCCAGTGAAGACTCAGGACATAGGACAACCTGCACTGTAACATCCTGTAACTCATGGTGTCCCAAATTTTCTGATCAAGGAGATTATGGGGCCACAGAGCAACATGATCAATGACATAGAATGTGCCTGGGGAGAGTCACATGGAGAGAAAACATTCTCTCAGGCTTTCACAGAGAGCAAATTGGTCAAGCAATGGCCGTGACTCATCCACATGACTGACACTGACAAAGGATCTACAAACTATGGTACAGGGTTTCAGGATAAATTCTGAGGGGATTTGACTGACCCTATCAGATAAAAATGTTCCATTTCTTGTTATATAGGTCTTGCTTTATCTTGGTCCTAGCCATCCAGCAGGAAAGTATAAGAATGAGGTATAAAAAGTAAACACATATTAATATACTGAGCTGTGAAAGGCTCAAGTCAACAACTTCTGACATTGCCAGTCCTACAGATAATCCACTACTATTATGGACTACTTGACTGTACTGGAATATTTTGCTGAATTCACACATCTACAATATTTAAATGGCAATGGACTACCCTTCTCTCACAAAACTAAACATAAAAAGGGGATACAAATAAAGGATCATTATGTATCTGTATATACAAAACAGGGTAGATATGCAGCTACTTTCTCTTAATTCAATGAGAAGAAAGATTTATACTAATAGTATTTGGACAGGATATCATGTCTGCATGTTGTACTATGAATAACCACTAAGAAGATAACAATATGCAATGTATTAATTATTGAAACTGTCATATTAATTGGTTTTGAAAATAATAAAAAATAAAATTATCTGCTTTGGATATCTTTATGAAATACAGTATTATTCAAGTTTAGGATATGATGGCAGTACTTATCAGGAAAACAAAATTAATTAAAAACACTCAACAACATCACAATACAAAAGAAGTAGCCAAAATGAAATCAGATATAGAATTTAAGAATTGGGAGAATTTTTTAATTAAAAAGTTTAAAGGTAGCTCTAGGATTACAGAGTGAAAATGAACAAAAAGTATAAATCATTTGCATATGCTCCCTGTTCCCACATATGTAATATCTTCTCTGCCATTAACATCCCTCACCACAGTGGTATATTTGCCACAAATGAAGAGCCTGATGTGTAATTATCATCCGGAGCCATAGTTTCCACTGGGTTCACTCACCATGCTGACATTTAGGGGCTTTGGTGAGCGCGCGCCATAAAGCATTGTGTGTATTTGTTTCATTTCCCTAAAAACCCTCCATCTCCTATTCATCCTTCCCCCTCAAGCTCTTAGAAGTCACTAATATTTTTCAGGTCTTTATAATTTTGTCTTTTTCAGAATATCATAGGGCCAGTCAGATTTACTAAAGCCCCTTCTCAGGCAGAACGCAGGGGCCAGGGATTCTGATCCCTAGCTCTGCCGTGCCGGCCTCACCCCCCGGGCGCTGAGACAGCAATTGAGACTGGTCATGGTGGCACGCGCCTGTAATCCCAGGGTTTAGGAGGCTGTTTTCAATCCGATCTGTCCAGTGAGACCCTGAACACCCTGTAGACCCCCCTTTTTTAAAAAACAAAAAAGGATGTCATGTTGTTGGACCCACATAGTAAGTAGCTTTTGAGACCAGCTTTGCTCAGGTTTTGCTTCCACATTTAGACAATCACAACTGCTACAAAAATCCATGTCATGCAGACACAATTTTTCAGTCCAACTGAGCAAACGCTGAAGAAGGCAAGTGTAGTTCATATATCAAGGGACTCTTTAGTTTTGTATGAAACTGCCAAGCTGCCCTCTAAAATGTGTATAAAATTTTGAATTTTCACCTGCAATGAATGAGGATTCCCATTGCCTCACCTCTCGTGACATTTTGTACAGTGAGTGATTTGGAATTTGGCCATTCTGATCAATAGGTAATGGCGCTGCACTGTTGCAATTTGCAATTCCCCGTGACACATATTATTGAACACGTTTCATACTTACTTCTTTTTTTATCCATTCTCCAGTCAATTTGGGTTATTTCCAAGATTTAACTATGACAAATTGCACTGCGACAAGCATGGGTGCACATATATCCCTGTGGTATTATGCTTTCAATACGTCTAGAAAAATATCCAGGAGGGTGACCAGTGGATTGAATGGGACCATTAATCCTAGATTTTTGACAAATCTCACCCTGAGTTTCACAGTAGCTGTACTAGTCCCACCAATAGTGAAGAAGGGTTCATTTTTTTTTCCCAGAGCCCCTCCAGGATTTGTTATTAGTTGACTTTTTGAAGATAGCCATTCTTTCTGGGATGAGATGGAATCTCCATGTTGTATTAATTAGTATTTCTCAAATGACTGATGATGTTGAACATTCATGTATTTATTTGCCACTTGTAATTCTTCATCTGAGAAGTGTGTATTCATTTCAGATGCCCAGTTTTTGACTGAGCCAATTGTGAGGGCCTAATTTTTTAAAAAACTTTTGTTCTAGATGGAAGTCCCAATGGAGTATTACTCAGCCATAAAAAAGGATCAGCTCGAGACTTTTATAGGTAAATGGATGCAACTAGAGGCCATAATCCTACACAAAATAAATCAGACCCATATGTGTAAAGAAGATGGATTTTATTCTCTTCTTAGTGTAAGAACCTGAAAGAATAAATAAAATCTGATAGATACTGGGAAACGGAAAGAAACTGTTCAAAGGGAAGGATCAATGAGGATGAGGGAAGATGAGGGAAGGGAAGGGAAGGGAGAGGGAGACAGAGGAGAAGAAGAGAGAGAGAGAGAGAGAGAGAGAGAGAGAGGGTCATACACAAGATGGTTTGCATAATTGTACTGCTGATTTTTACTGGTCTATTAAAATAAACAGTTAATGCTTAAATTTTCTTTTTTCCTCTTTTTAATTTTTGAACAAATTTGCATGCTCATATGTGATAATCTAAATAAGTAACTTAAAGACAACATTATGCAGTATAACAACCCTTGTTGACTTCCCGTAATTTTTGTTTAGTGAAATTTTGTATCATTTCCAATTATTTTAATGTATTTTTATTTTTTTTAAAAAAATATAAATAAATAAACATATTGATTTCCCATCTATCTTCTTTTGGAAGTATTTGTTCTGATGATTTGGCCATTGTTTAGCTGGCCATCTGGTCTTTCCTTCCTGAGTTTTAAAAATTGTTTGACTAATTTAGGTAATAGTCTTTTATCAGGTAAGTCATTTGCAAATATTACCCTGACCCACATACCTTTATTCTCATTGTCTTCACACCATCTTTTCCCAAGAAGAAGTTTTTTTTTTTTTTTTAAATAAAATTATTAATTATTTCTTTCATGGACGGTGCCTTTGGTATTGTAGTTTAAGGGTCACTACCATATTCAAGGTGACCTAGATTTTCTATGTTATCTTCTGAGCATTATAGTTTTGCACATATGTTGTGTGTGTGTGTGTGTGTGTGTGTTACACATTTAACTAACTTTGTTGAAGTGTGTCAGGACTGTGTCTACATTAATTGTACTTGCTTTTGCATTCAGCACCATTTGTTCAATATCTTTTCTTCATCATCCTCCTTTTATTCCCTTATCAAACATCAGTTGACTACACTCATGTGGGTCACTGTCTTGTTCCACCGATCTATCTGTTTAGTCTTTGGCCTTGAGTGCTAAAGCTATACTGTACATCCTGAGGTCCAGTGGTGCCAGTTCACCAACTGTTCTTTTCTTTCAATACTGAGTTGGCTGCTCTAATTTCTATGTAAAAATATGTGATTGTTTATTTCTATTTTTTTAAATATTTCTTTATTTTTTGTCACATTCTGTAAGGATTTAAAGTTTAATATACCAGTGCTTGACGGAAAATACTTGTTCCGTGTTATGTCTAAGATGTTTGATATTCAAACAGTGAGGTTAAGCTCAACTGCCTATGTTATAGGATAATAGTATCATTAAAGCTTCTCTTCTGGAAGGTTAACAACTTAAGTTTGCAGACCAAAATTTAGAGGAAAAAGAAGGTCTAGAAGGACAGCCAATATTTGGGACCCAGCTAGTCAAGGTCAATGAGGATTCAGGATAAAAGAGAACCTGTACTGTGACATTCTGTACTTCAGTGGTGTCCCAAATTTTCTGAACAAGGAGGTTATGGGGCCACAGAGGAAAGTGATCAATGATGTAGAGTGTGCCTAAGGAGAGTCGCATGGAGAAAACACATTCTCTCAGGCTTTCACAGAGAACAAATTGGTCAAGTAATGGCCATAATTCATCCACATGATGGACACTGACAAAGGATCTACAAACTGTGGTACAGGGTTTCAGGGTAAATCCTGAAGGGATTTGACTGACCTTGTCAGAAACAAAAGTTACATTTCTTTTTTTTTTATTGACGAACAAATAGCAATGAGACAATTTCAAATCAAATTAACAGGACAGATTCAATAATTAATACATTGCAAATTGTTTTCATAATGGTTTGGTATCATACAAGGTGCATGATATACTTACAGACACTATTATAGTAGATGTCTCTAATCAATGAATTAAGTGATTATAGCTGTACACTTATCTTATTTCTTAAAGCTGAATTATAGCACAGTTTCAATAATTAATACTTTCTATCTTGTTTTCTTCCTAGTGGTTGTCCATAGTACTAGAAGCTGACATAATATCCTGTCCAACCACTATTGGTGCAAATCTTGCCTCTCATAGAATTATGCAAAAGCATTGCATATTTATCCTAACTGTACTGTTTATACAAACACATCATGGTTTTTCCTTTCTATCCCCCTTTTTTTGTCTAGACCTGTCAAAGATGGGCACTCCATTCTCATTAAACCATTATAGGTGCCTGAACTCAGTGACACAATCCAACACAGTCCATCAGTACACAATAATAATGAGTTATCTGAAGAAGTTGTTGACTATAGCCATTTACAGCTCAACTTATTATTATGGCCCCGTGGTGTATGCCTCATTTTTATACTTTTCTGCTAAATGGTTAAGACCTAGATAGAGCAAGACCTATATACCAAAACATGTAGTTTTTGTTTCTGATGAGGTCAGTGAAGTCGCCTTAGGGTTTATCTTGTACCTCACTCTGTAGATCCTTTGTCTGTGTCATCCATGTGGTTGAGTCAGAGCCAATGCTTGACCAGTTTGCTCTCTGTGAGAGCCTCAAAGAAAGTTTTCTCTCCATGCGACTCTCCCCAGGCACACTATAGATCATTGATCGCCTTCCTCTGTGGCTCCATAACCTCCTTGATCAGAAAATTTTGGGCACAACTGAGAACAGTACAGGTTCTCCTATGTCCTGAGTCTTCACTGACCTTGAAAGGCTAGGGCCAAAATGTTGGCTGACCTTGTGGCCCTTCTATTTCTCTATTTTTGATCTGTGAACTTAGGTTGTTAACGTCCAGAAGAAAAGCTGATTAGTACCCTGCAGTATCTGCCGTTCACTTTGCCTTATTTGACTCAAATATTTTTAGCTGTTGTACATTTCTATTTGTATATATTCTTTTTGCTTCTTATACTAGGGAGACTATACGATATTTACACATGTGTGTCTGGTTTATTTCACTTATGAGTATTTGTTCAAGTGGCATCCACTTCAGTATAAATGCTTCAAGCTTATCATTCTTAATAGCTGAGTAATACTCTATTATATAGAAATACCACATCTTTTTCAACCATTCCTCATGGGATAGACATCTTGGTTGTTTCCAAGATTTTTCCATCACAAATTGTGCTGCTATAAACATAGGTACACATATATCGTTATGATATAATGTTTTCAGTTCCTCTAGGAAAATTCCCAGTAGGGGAATAGCTGGTTTGAGTGGGATTTCCACTCCTACTCTTAAAAGTTGCATTTCTTGTTATAGTGGTCTTGCTTTACCTTGGTCTTAAGAATCCAACAGAAAAGTATAAAAATAAGGTTGGTTCTCTGCATAAACACTGGAATAAATTTGTCAATATCCACAAAATAACTTGCTAGGGTTTGCATTTACTTATTTCCTTTGATATTGTGTTAGTATCTTATCACAATGTTAAAATTCAATATGCTGTACATTGCCCCTGAATCTAAAGGAGTAGCTTTCAAAGGATAAGTGCCACCATCCAGTGTAGCCTTCCCCACCTCAGTTTCTTTCTTTTTTTTAAAATAATTTTATTGAGAAACAAATAGCAATGAGACAGTTTCAAAACTGATTAGTAAGACAGATTCAATAATTAATACATTACGTATTGTTGTCTTCATAGTGGTTATTCTTAGTACAAGATGCAGACATGATATCCTGTCCACAAACACTATTAGTACAAATCTCTCTGTTCACTGAAGTAAGAGAAAGTAGCTGTATATCTATCCTAATTATTTTGAATATACAGATACAAACTAGTCCTTCATTTGCATCCCCATTTTTTGTTTAGTTTTTTCAGAGATGGGGATTCTATTGTCATTAAAATATTTTAGGTGCATGAATTCAGGAAAATATTCCAGTATAGTCCAGTAGTACATAATAGTAGTGGGTAGTCCATAGGACTAGCAATGTCAGAAGTTGTTGACTTGAGTCTATTAATATGGCTTTTTATATTTTGTTCTTTTTTGCTGAATGGTCAAGACCAAGATAAAGCAAGACCTATATAACAAGAAATGTAACTTTTTGTATCTGACAAGCCCAGTCAAACTCCCTCAGAATTTATCTTGAAACCCTGTACCGCAGTTTGATGCAGAAAAAGCTTTTGACAAAGTCCAATGCTCATTCATGTTCAAAGTCCTACAGAAAATTGGAATAGATGGATTCTACCTCAATTTGATAAAAGCCATCTATGACAACCCAATGGCTAACATAATTCCGAATGGGAAAAACTGAAATCTTTTACTGTCATATCTGATACAAGAGAAGGATGTCCTCTATCTCCACTCCTATTCAATATAGTTCTGGAAACATTAGCTACAGCCATTAGACAAATGAGAGGAATAAAAGAAATAAGAATTCTTTTTTATTTAGGTGAAGAAGTTAAACTATTATTATTTGCAGATGACATGCTACTTTACTTGGAAGACCCACAAAACTCCACCAAGAAGCTACTAGATTTGATACATAAATTCAGTAGCATAGCAGGATACAAAGTCAATATTCAAAAGTCAGCAGCCTTGCTCTACACAGATAACGAAAACACTGACAGGGAAATTAGAGAAACAGTACCTTTTACAATAGCCACATGGAAAATGAAATACCTTGGGATTCATCTAACTAAAGAAGTCAATGATCTTTTCAAGGAAAATTATAGTACTCTGAAAAAAGAGATCATAGAGGACTTCAGAAAATGGAAAGATATCCCCTACTCCTGGATAGGAAGAACCAACATCGTGAAGATGGCCATCTCCCAAAATTACTGTACAGATTCAACCCAGTTTGGTTTCTACATCCTTAGGAAGGTACATCCTGGGAAGCCTTGGGATGTCGCTGCCATGAGACTGCCAAAATGTCATCTCCTTTTACAGAGCCCAAATTGCAACCCGCTTTACTCCCCGTGAACAATAAAGTGGCTTGTATTGGTGGGATAGCATGTTAAAATTGCTAGAATCACATAATACATGCGCACACTTCTATCTTCCCACAGAACTCACTCTCTCCTCCTCTCCTGTCCTCCCTTCTCTTCTCCTCTCCTCTCCTCTCCTCTCCTCCCTTCTCCTCTCCTCTGCTCTGCTCTCCTCTCTCTCTCTCCCTCCTCT
>PVKA01030265.1:0-27482 GCA_004027165.1 Ctenomys sociabilis
TTCCTGAAATGTTGCCTGCTTCATCGCACAGACAGCCTCAGCATCTGACCACCAGACAAACATGGATCTGAAGGTAAAAGGATCAGAAGCAAGAGTATTTTTTTTTCTTTTTTTTTTTTTTTTTTGGCAGAACCGGGAATTGAACTCAGGCCCTTCCGCTTACCAGTGAAGTGCTTATTCCACTGAGCCATTTCCCTGCTCCCAAGAAGCAAGAGTATTTGATCATCATTTGGATGCAATGCCTATTTGGCTAGCTTAATCCAACCTATTGGCAATAATTTCCTAGTCGTACAACTACATTCAGTCACCTTAGACACATTAAATCTCTACCACATGGACTAACATTTGATGGCTCATGTTCCAGTTTCCTTAACCTGCTTTATCAGAAAAGAGTCCAATGGTTGTAGAAGTAGCTGCAGTGCAAGTACTCCAGCAGGGACTGGAGTGATGATACAAGCAGGTGCCCTCCCTGAGGTGCCCAGCAAACGCAACTGAGACCAGGGTGCCCTCTGCTACCCCTGAACATCCTAGTCAAACTCTGCTTGGCTCTGCTCTCTGCACACTCTTTGTATCCAAGTGTTCTTTATCCCCTGGAACTGAGAGATAATACCCCTATTTATCTTCTTTGGTGTAGTTCACCCTGGAACTAGAAGGCAAAGTTCGTAAAGATCATGAGATCATGAGGATTCCACTCTGACATTATCTTTCAGCCAGCGTTCTTAAATTTGGGAGAAACTCTGAGGAGAAATTTTTAGACAAATTACAATTACCAGAGCTTATCTGAGCAAGGAAGGATTCATGTCTCAGACAGCACGCCGGACCAGAAGAGGTTCCCACAGCCCCGCCTAGCAATGCGAAGGGCAGGCTCTCATAAGGCCAGCACAGAAGCCAGCAGGGGAACCATCTGGTGTGGTATGATCGGCACTTCTCTGATCTGAACATGGTCTCATTGGTTAGCTGTGTGTAATTGACTGAAGCTCTGCTTTGTTAAAAAAGTGTAGTGCTAAATAAGATTTTGGTTTTATATACTAGTAGGGTACAATTTTTCTGCTTAGGAATTCAGAGAAAGCTGAGAGTACAGCTTGATAATAGAGCACTTGTCTAACATGTGTGAATGCCTATGTTTAATACTCAATACACAAACACACACACATTCATATGAACACAAACACACACACACACTCAGTACACCAACAGTGGCTACTGGCCTTCTGCTAATTTATCTAATATGCCTCAGGTAGTATAACTTTATCTACTGCCATATTAATTCAAATCAAGCATTGAATAGCTACATGCCTGTTACTTTAATGGAAATATCAACCACAGCCAAAACAATCCCAAAACAATAGAATATCAGTATTTTATTGTCCTATAAAAATGAGGACATTTTTATGTTATTTATTTGCTTATATGTCTCAACTATAAAGTGCTATGTGAGCACAAAAAAGCAAAAGAAATACATGTGCTTAGGGACCTGAGCAGATACATCTGGAAGGCTCATGCCACAAGCCATCTGCTAGCCTAGAAAGTCCCTATGGGGACTTGTGGTACTGAAGCATCCTTATGGCTGACACCCCCACACTCAAAATCTCAGTCTGCATCCTCTCCATTGGCTCTTCATTTTCAATTATGAAGGTATCCTGAGCTAAGACAGAAGCACTAGAACAAGTGAGCAGAGAAGGTATGAGGTATGTGAGTAAAGTGCTCAAAGAAGAGTGGATGAAATAGTAATCGTTTCATCCACTGGTGAGCTTTCCTGGTGAATTACAGAAGCCTTTTCCTACTGCCAACTTCACCCATTATTTTCTTCCTTGTCACCCCCAAAGTTGTCTTCTCAGTGGCCTTAACTAATAATACTCAGCTCTAATTTTGCAAGGTTCTTCATGTATGGGCATATAATAAAGGCCTGTTTTGTTTTTTTTTTTTGTTGTTGTTTTTTTTGTTTTTTTTTTGGTGGAACTAGGGATTGAACTCAGGCCCTTGTGCTTGCCAGGGAAGCACTTATTCCATTGAGCCATCACCCCAGCCCCCAATAAAGGCCTGTTTGACTTAAATCTTCCCTCTACTCCCTTATGTTCAATTCCTCAGGACTAGAGAATTAAACTAACAAAGGAATAAACTAAAAGGAGAATGGGCACACAAATTATATTAACGTTTATATTCAAAGGTTTACAGAAAATGAATTCAAGATAGTAGTTAGGTTCAGGTGCTTGTATACTGTTTTAACAAAGGAAAGAAGGTTTGAGCTTCAAAGGATGATATATTATAGAGAAGTCACCATAAAATATATAAGATGACTATTAGAAGATAGGGGATATTTTGATAAAGTCTGTTTATGCAAACATATTTAGTACAGGTCCTGTCTTCAATAGTAAGAGGCATTCTTCTGTTACAAGAGAATCTTTTTCCACAATAGGACATTTATGTCTTGATGTTAGGCATAAAAGGGTAATAAAAAGAATTCTTCCTGTATTTCTTTATTCTCAGTTGCCCCTAGATCAAATTAACTCATGTCAAAAGGAATGTTAAGAAGGAGGCATTTTCTGATTTTTTTTTTTTTTTTTTGGCAATTCTGAGCATGAAGATGAGTAAAAGCATCAAGCCAACATTTTAAGTTGGCCAGTCTTACAGACAAACCAATATGGGGGATCAGTGAAGAACAAAATAAGAGGAGTGCTTCACACATTGTAGTCTGCAAAGACTGCTCTTAGGAGGTAGTATAGAAGCTGAGATCTGAGAGATAAGAACAAGCATATCATGTGCAATGAAGTAATAAATCTTTGTGTAAAAAGTGACATGGGTTACTCATGCTAGGGTAAGTACAGTTTGTGAGATCTGTGCCTGTCTAGTAAAATATCCTTGCATGTTGTTAACTGATACAAATATCTGTTTCTTACAACAAAGGTATCCTGGATAAGACAGTAACTGATATTAAGTGATAAGGTTCAGCTTAACATCAAGTTCTGGGAGTGATAATGGGATGGTAGAAAACCTTGGTTTCCAGCATTGACTAATTTGGTAATATCAATGCTTCCACCAGGCCAAAAGATGCTAATGATTGGAGTTTGAAAGATATTTACACAATCGCCATGGAGGAACTGGTTCTAACATTCTACAGCATATCATTGCCTAAGAAATCAATCGTTAAAGAAAAAGAAATCAGTCATTAGAATGAACATAGTATTTAGAACAAGTTACTAGGTTATTGGTTCTTGACAAACAAACGGGAAATAAAGCTTCTGGCTTCCAGAACAGAGATAGAAGAAGTGTCTCTTGTGAATATAGAAGTGTCTGTCTTTATTGTTTTTAGCAAACTGATCTATTGTGAAAGTCACCCAGTTTAAGGTATTTTTTCATGGCATCCCTAGAAAACTAAAATGAATACCAAAGCAACAGGAGGATGGCCTGGAACTCAGTAGGTCTCCATAGAGATTTTATGGATGAATGGGTAAGTCATTGAACAGGCTCTTGCTCACCCAATTCTTGGAGTACTTATGAGTAATTTGAAAAATGTGTATGATGTGTCTTCCTGTGCCTTGGGAAACAAGCTGTTTCCTGCCCATGAGCTCCTAGCAAGGTGGAAATCATGGCATCCACTCTTGTAGGCCCCAGTGTGTGGTCCAGGCTGGTCACTCAGCTGCTAGCTCTAGGGATGTGACTCAGGCCAAGAGAACTAGGTACTGACCAAGCCTTCTCTTACAAATCTTGTAGGAGAGTAATTCTTGGCTTTGGAATCTTGATAGTGAGAATATAGGTGGTCAGAGCTGATGCTAAATAGCTGACTCAGTGTGTCGGTCTGCAGAAAGAATGAAAATATGATAGAGCTTCTGGTCTTGCTGTCCGCATCTCACATCCAATGCTTCTTCTACTTATTAATATCAATATCTTTCCTTTTCTGTCTAAGCTATTTTATGTTCCTCTCATCTGTGACAAAAAAATCTTTGGGAATTCAACGCTATTACTTATTAACAACATCTGTCAATAAGCTGAGCACAACTTTAAATGTGCATTTTGTAGTAAATCTGGTCAGAGGAACACAGCACACTTGGGTTATTCATGTTTATTTTCCTCTTTCTGTTCTTATTTCATGAAGTATTCACACAAGATAGAGAAATGTCCCACTGTCCAAAGGGCAGCACATCTTATTTTCATCTTTATTGTTTTTAGCTAACCGTTATGCATTGAGATTCACCAAATTTGTAATCAGAGTGAACTAGATCCATGAAACAGCAAAGCTGACTGCTGCTGTCATGGCCAACCTTTCTTGTCTTCTTTTCCATATGACATCATCATTTCCTAAATAGATATGAGAAAATTTCACTCTGTAGATGTCCACATATTTCCAAGTGGCCTCAGAGATCACCTAAGAAGTAGGATAGGTTGACTAACTTCCCACTCATCTTCTGTAAAATTAGCTTTGCTTTGCATTGCTTTCCATACTGGAGTTTATGTGTATTAATAGGCACATTTATATTTTTAAAAAATATAACTTCATGTTGAATACCCCAACTAAAAATGTTGCAGAATTTTGAATGTTTGCATGGACCTTACTTTATGAGTATCAGTAATCCAAAAATCCAAACTCCAAAATGCTCCAAAATTCTAAAATTGTTAAGCATTGTCTCAGTACTTAAAGAGTTTTGGATTTTGCAACATTGCAGATTTTGAAGTGTCAAATCAGGAATACTGAGCTCATGTTTGATATATAAAAGTACAGCTTAATGCATTAAAAATAAAGTGTTATTTAAAAGAAACTGAGAACCTCTAGCTTAGTGCACCTGCATTAATAAATGAACAAGTTGGTTTTGAGGACTGAGGCTAACACCCCCCTAATATCTCCTGCCCCATTGGGCTAATAGAGTTGTTCTGTGATAACCCTAGCCCAGCTGGATTAGAGGCACTGAGGTGAGGTGAGTGGAGGAGAGGGGTGGTAGGATGCATAAAACCTAACCCCCTCAGGACCTAGGTAAGTGATCTCATCTAGGTAACTCAACACTTTAAGCTTCCTGAGGCATCCAGCAGGAGATGAATTTGTGCCTCTGTCCTAAGTCTATTAAGGCCCAAATTCCTCTAAGCAAACACAATGTGGATAATAGCACCATGCACACAGAGAACCTGAGAAAACTGCACACTATGCAGACGTTTTGCTGGCCTACCACACCCCCAGAGAAGTCATTCCACACACAGATAATGCTCTGGAGAGGACAGTGGGGTAGCAGAGCCTCAAGAGGAATGTCTATCACACACATCTGCACTGGGCAGTGCAGAGTGATAAGTTACCCCTCAGCACATTTTTAATTAAGGAAAAGGAAAATGCTTGGCACCAGCCAGTTTATCCATCCCCTGAGTTTTGTGTAGGGAATGGCTAGTGGTGACTAATCTGATAGCAGAGGTAGCCTGACAGCCAAAGACTTAATTTATGAAGTGTTCAGTACATTCTTGAAAAAATTGGCCTCAGAATATGGACACACATTCATTCATGCCTCATGGCTCCCAGCTGCAGCACTGCTGCCATAAAAGCTCCTTGTGGAATCCTGTGTGGGGTGGAGGAGAGGTAGTAAGAGTGGAGAGTGGATTTCCAGGAAGGGACATTACTTCTGCATGTCCAGAGAGCAGGGCTTCCACCAAAGCAGGAGGCTCAGAAGAATGGAAGCATCAGTGGGCCCCAGATGAAGTACGAAGAGGGCCAAAGATTGGCTTTAGCCTACTGGGAGACAAACGGCTCCAGTCCCTGGTGCCCTCTCCCAATTCGCTATTTCTGGAATCCTACTGCGGGTAGAGGTGGTTTACTTCTACCCAATTTGTACATAGGTTTGTAAAAACCTAGGGCTTCTTGATGAGTTTGCTTAATAAGAAGTGTCAGCCACTTAATAAAAGATAGAAAGACAGAGAGAGAGAGAGAGCATTTGGAAGGCAATGTGGAATAGAGCCTTCCATACCTGAGGAAATATTGTTCAGCTGACTTGACATGCCTAGTGAATTTCTGGTGAATGCTTGAGTCCTGGACACTGCCTTGTTTTGTGACATTGGTCAAATTACTTACTGTAGCTTTCCATTTCCTTAGACCAGAAAACAGAGCAATGTGTCCTGACCTCTTGGGAGGGCCTTGCTCAGCTCAAGCAAGATCACATGGGTGGAAACACACCATCAACCACAGAGCCAAGTTCAAACACAAAGCAAGGCCGTGCACGTACAGATGCCATCTGAGCCAGCTGCCTGTAGAGCTGGAGGACTGTGAGGTGCTGACAAGGGAAGAGCACAGTGGGTCAGCCACAGACCATGGGAGATTGTACCATTGCCCAAGACAGTGTGAAGTTCAAATAATATTAGAACTCTGGTCAAACTTTAATGAGATGCAAGCAGTGTTACCAAACAACCCCTACAGCTCTCACATGTGCAATTTTGGATGAGTGAATGAATGTCTGTACTATAAGATTAGGAAAAAAAATACATATGGTAGGTTGGGAGTTTGCGAGACTGTTATCACATTTTCTTTGTTATTACTACTTTTCCTGACTCATGACAGAGTAAGTTTCTGCCTCTGCTTAACTTCTTTGCTGGCAGAAATCTTGACTGAAATGAAGTCAGGGCATGCTAACCTCAAAATGCAGCACAGTGACATCATAGGACATCAAGAAGGTCTCCCTCACCTTCTCCAGCCCTTCTCCCATGAAACAGGTCAAGAAACCACAGGAGGATGTAAATTGTGTAGGAAGTGATTCTCACCACGAGGGAAGTATGAGTGGAGAAAAGCCAATAATGCTTTTGTGATGAAGCATGTGGCTGCGTAGTAGGCTGTGGCTTAGTGATGCTGGAGATCTTTTATAGACACAGAATATACAGCATTGCACCAATAGGAGAGAAATTGGGGAATGTGTCCCCCAAATCCTGTTCATCATTCTTTATCAGAATCCCAGAGACTTACAGTTATGCCCCTGCTGCTCCTGGAAAGCTGTAGGACAGACCTGAGGACCCCAGAACCAGATGAAACCCCTACCCACAGAGAAACAGAAGATAAAGGAAGAAATGTTTAGAATATATAGGAGCTCTGCTTGGACAGAAATGTTTGGTTTCTGTAACAGAGATATTCAAAATATATGAAATGGCTGTTAGTAAGACCCATCACAGACAAGAAACAAAGCTTGAAATTTATCAATGAAATTGATAAACTCATATCAGCAGCTAACACTACTTATGACTTTTCCTGGGCTCTAGTGGAGTTTGAAACATTAATGAGCAAAGTTGCTTCATTTTCAGCCCAAGAGTTCCTGTATCAGATTACCTCAAGGGCACCTAGTAAACATTCACATCCTGGATCATTCCCAGACTTAACAAATTAGGGTCTGGGGCATAGGTCATTGCAGTAAATGCATTTATAACAAGCTTTCCAAGAGATGCTGGTAAAACCAACTCGACAGTCTTCAGCTTAGTTATCTCTGAATTTCCAGTCACTGAGCAATGACTTTTAAGTTCATCCCTCCCATGGAAAATGATGCTTGTCCAAAGATGCACCTATGGGACTTCACCCCAACAAGGATGCCAGCCACAGATTCCACATCCTCTTAAATGACCTAGGGCAACTTCTGCCAAAAAGGTTCTGTTGGGCTGAAATCCTCACCTCTCCATGCAGTACCTTCTGACTCAGCACATTCAGGAACAGTTTTCAGCTGCTTTTTTCATGTTTGAGGTCCTTTATGCATTCATGGTAGACTTGGGTGAAGGCTTTAGGGCACTGGAGAACTCTGGTACATTCTCAGTGAAAGATTAGGGAATGCTTCTTAGTAAAAGATTAGCTAGGTCATTGGGTGTCTTCTGATCTCTTTGTGTTTATTTTCCATCTCATTCTCTTCTCCTTTTTTTTCCTCTGCACCTCCTAGTATCTACCATCTCTATGACCTCCACACGTCTAGAATATTCCCCTTATTCTCTTACTTTCTATTATGGGTTAGATATAAAATGGTGCCTATAAATCTAATGATTGGAGGTGGAACCTGGTTGAGGTGACCTGGAAGAATGTATTCTTACTTATTTTCCTCCTAGCTGCTATGAGGCAAGCAAGGTTCATCTCCCGCTCCTATTTTCCATGTCACTTCTGCCTTGGGCCTACCACCAACAGACTGAACCCCCTAAAACTGTGAACCACAGTACACCTCTCCTCCTCAACTCATGGGTGTCAAGTATTGTGTCCCTGAAACAAGGAAGTGACAAATACACAGTCTTCATCCTTGGTGACTCCAGCAAATGCCTGAGCCTGAGACAACCAACTTATAAAGTGAAAAGGTTTACTCTGGGTCATACTTTTAGAGGTTTCAGGCCCCATTGCTTCTGGGCCTGAGTAGCAGTTGCACATCATGGTAAAGAACCAAGGACAGAGGCCAGGGTCTCAGTCTCCTCCAAGGACACATCTTCAGTGACCTGAGACCTCCCACTGGTGCTCATATTTAAAGTTTTTCTGCACCTTCTAATTGCATGATGGGCAGGAGACTTATCACTTACCACAGGGGCTGTGGGGGCCATGTTCTGGGTCCAAACTGTAGCACCGGCCTCTGTCTTTTCTCCTTTTCTTTCTGTAATTGCAACATACTAAATTATACATGGTTTATTATTCTTATTAAACATAACTTTACCTTTCTTTAATTTACAAGAAACAAAAAATATTTTATATTTAAGTATTTCCCTCAAATTAGTCTTCTTTGACATTGTGGTTCTATAGTATTTTCTTTCAATCCATAGAGCTCTTGATTCATGTTTTCCCATCCACTTGACATTAAGGTGAAAGAAAAATATTTCTTAATATACTGCTGCACACACACACACACACACACACACACACACACACACACACCAGGAAGTATCTACTTGGATTTTAGATCAAGAGCCATGAACTTGTAGTCTCCCCAGACTGTTTCTTGCATCCTCCTCCTTTCAGTTTCATACTGAAAAGATTACACTAATGATTATATTAAGAAATTTTTTGTTCAAACCCAAGAAGAAACTGATGTTGCCTTTAAATCATGTGGGGAGGCCCAGGAGGTAAAAAGAGGACCAAACTTGATTCTATGTTACAAGCATAATCTCCTCCAAGCCAATCCTCAAACTTCCACAAGGGGAGAATCATCCTTCGCTCATGAGATTCCCCGTGAGCCCAGGGTTTGATTTAAGGCATGTAACATCATTCAGAAATGTCAGCTTGTTTGTAGCTCTCTTTACTTACAAGTCTATAAATTAGGGAAGAGTGAAGGAGGAAGAGAGGATCTGGATGGGGCACCAAGGGTGAGTCATGTTGCCTAAAAAGAATGAGTGCTGAATCTTTAATGATTTACAGCTTATAAAATAAAGGAAGACCCGGGTCAGGAAGCTTCCAAGCATCCTGTTGGCACAGTGCCTGGTATACGCTGGTGCAGAGGAGCCCAGGAACTCTGTCATCCAGACATGGGTTTTTCCAGAACCATCTTCTTGCTGGGGCCTGATGTCAACAGGAAAGTCACTTTAGGGATGGGAAAACTGGGGATTAGAGATGATGATGGGAACTACCAGAGGGAGGGCTCCTTGGCTTTAAGTTTATGGGATAAACCTAGTACTGAAACACACCAGAGCTTTAGTATTCAATTTATAAGAAGTAGTAAAAAGACTTCTTAGAAGCTGACAGAGGAAGATCTAGAAATCATGGACATGATATGCCTGATATGCCTGAGGTGAGGGAGTCACTTGTGCCTTCTCTAACCTCCCCACCCTTCTCTCCTAACCTCACCTTGGGGAGAAACCTCAGGACTCACCATTATACCAGAAGAGGTGTATAGGGGAGGTTTTCACTGGACAGGCAAAGACCACATGTCTACCACACTAGGCCAAAAAATAAAGAGCCCAAAGCTTGTCTCTCTGTTTACCTGTTGGGTGACAAGGGGACATTTTTAGATAGATACCTTTGCAGTGGGTTTAGTACCCCTCACTTGAGTCCTCAAAGGCACATTGAAAGGCCAGAACTTTGGGGGCCTTTGCTCTGAGGTGGTGAAGTATGTCTGTATGACAGGAAAAAGATGTTAATTTACTCCTAATTAAAGTTAGAGGCCACCTGGGAATTACATTCCTTTTTTCAGTTTGAGGAAACTTGGATGCTGTTCAAATCAAATACACAACCAAGAGGAACACCCAGGGAGATGCCAGCAAATACACCTTTGCCCTGTCTGGGGGCTGGCTGACCAGGGCCCAGTCTCTGAGTCTGCACTGGTTTAGTGGATCTCTCTGTTCTACTCCAGTCCCTAAGAGGCTCCTCAAGTCAGCAATCTGAGATGCTTGTTGCTGCATCCCACAAATCTTTCAAAAACGTGTACTCACCACATGGTGGAAAATTCTACTGGAAACAACAGGCAAGAGCAGCAAATAATTCACACAAGTCCCAGCCTAGTCCTCTCTTAAAACCACACAATCCACAAGTTCATGGCTGTACAGCAGAAAAATCAGTATCGCACTGTGTTGCATGTGCACCTCATCCCTGTCTTCCTGAGGCAGTTATTACACATATGCACAAGGACATGTACTCACACAAAATAACTGTGTCTTTCACATACTTTCCAGTTTCTAGGCAGGCCTTTCATAGGAACTGGGTGATAACATGGATCTTGGTTACCCTGATATTTTATTCAGAGTAAAGAGCTTTTGGTTTACAAATATGACACACTGGCTTTAAACAGAAAGCCCAGGAGGAAGAGTAGGGAGGAAGCAGTCTGAACCAGAAGATGCAAATGCTAATACTGATGACGCTTCACTGACTTCCCTGTAATATATCTTCCTTCTTCTGGATAGCTTCAGGGAGTTCACAGACATGGAACTGAGACTCCCATTAAGACTGCACTGACTGCAACCCTACAGTGCATATCATGACATGTGAGCTTGAGTTGATGTTCTCCAAGGTCCCTTACCACTCTGATATTTTATGAGTCTGTGATTACCTAAGATTTGTAGAAGTGATGCAGGGTCTTTTGTGCTCATAAAAAACCAGAGCCTTCAACTCAACAATTTCAATCCCAGGACTTTGTCCTAAAGAGACAATGCAACATCTGTGCAAAGCTATAGGTACAAGATCAACCACCACAGAGTTATTTATGGTGGGGGGAAAAGTGGGAAACCATGGTGTTCAGACATTTAAAAAAATCCCTTGAGTGAGGTTTTCCCAAAGTGGGTTCTGTGATATACGTGAATATTATAAAAGAAAAAGAAGAGGGATTTGGACATTCCCTGGCCAGAATTTTAAAGAAATATCACCTTAAACAAAGGATAAAATTTAAGTAATTCCTTTATTGGGGAACCTCTCTGGCATTTTGTCCAGCAAATACAGCCTTTAGCATTGAAAAACAGTTGTTGCACGATTGAACATATGAATGAATATGTGTAGTCAAGTAAATGATCTTTTTGCTTCTTTTTAAAGTCATTAGACATTTGTCTTCCCAGTATAACAAACGATCATTTCTAGAGCATAAATTACAGAGGTTGTATGTTTATTTCTGTATTTACTTTTGGCCTTTTTCCAGGAAAATATTTTAAAAAGCGAGCAGGGTTTTACCTCATAAAGTTTTTGAAGGTCAAGAGATCCTGCTCTGAGCACTCTCTGGATACAGAACCTGAACCTAGACAATAGGTGAGCAGAAATATTACCCATGCACCTATCCCAATAAGCCCTTTCTACTGTGATAAAAATAACTCATGCAGAATGAAAATATGTATTGGTTTGCACCGCAGATTGCACAGCTTTCAACTAACACCTACTTACTAACACTGCAACTCTTT
Organism: Ctenomys sociabilis; assembly: GCA_004027165.1. Taxonomy (NCBI): domain Eukaryota; kingdom Metazoa; phylum Chordata; class Mammalia; order Rodentia; family Ctenomyidae; genus Ctenomys; species Ctenomys sociabilis. The sequence goes on from PVKA01030265.1 coordinate 11,785, forward strand.
ATAGGCAATGTGTTCTTTCTAAAGAAGAATATTTGTATAATTGATGACTTCAGCTTTTACTGCCACACTGTTCTTCAGAATCAAATTCTGGGTGAGCTAGATTGCACCACATGTGAGTTAAACAGACTTCTTTGTACTCCAGGCCTAAGATTCTAAAAGTAAACATAGTGTATGGTAGAATAAAGAATTTATAAACATCAAAACAAGGAGAAGTGTAAGACCCAAAGCAAAAATGTCACTGTCTGGAATCAAAATAGCTAACATCTATTGAGTGCTTGGAGTTTTCTATCATTGCTCCATGTGACCTTGCACGGAGCAGTTCGTAATTTCCACACCAACAGCATGCCGTAAGTACCATTGCTATCCTGTGGTTTGCAGTTGAGGAAAACCAGAGAGCACACAGGCAAGCAGCCTGATGATGGATAGATGGCTAGTGATAGAGCCTTGTATCCAGATCCAGTGTTCTAGTTATAGAATTCATGTTTCTGAACATCATATGATCCTCTCTATTAAACTGACTCTAGATTTTTTTAAACAAACAGACAAAAGCATCATTTTTTGGAAGTGTAGATGTGGCTCAGTTTACAATAGAATTATGTCCAAATAAAGAAAACATTTTCTCAGGCTTTCACAGAGAGCAAATTGGTCAAGCAATGGCCATGCCTCATGCACATGGCTGACACTGACAAACGATCTACAAACTCCTGTACAGGGTATCAGAGTAAATTCTGAGGGGATTTGACTGACCTTGTCAAATACAAAATTTACATTTTTTGTTATATAGGTCTTGCTTTATCTCAGTCTTAACCATCCAGCAGAAAAGAATAACAACAAGGTATAAAAAATAAAGCCATATTAATATGCTGAGCTGTAAAAGACTCAAGTCAACAAGTTCTATCATTGCCAGTTATACATATAACCCACTGCCATTTCAGACTACTCAACTATATTGGATTACTTTGAGGAATTCATACGCCTACAATATATGAATGGTAATGGAATACCCATCTCTGACAAAAGTAAAAAAGGGGGGAGGATACAAATAAAGGACCAAGACCAGCCCAAGCCCAGGCGCAGCAAGTTTGTGGGAGAGCTTCCACTCTCCGCTGTGCCTGCTGGACCTTTCTGGACCAAGCCCAGGGGTGTCATGTGAGTCAGACCTTCCTCCATGCTCTCGGGACTTCTCCACCCCTCCGGAGCCAGCCCAAGATCACTGTGTGAGTGAGAACTTCCTCAGTGCTCTGGGTACCCCTCTAGACGTCGCCCAGGCCCAGGCCCAGTGAGTGTGTGGGAGACCTTCCATGCTCCCCTGCACCTGCTGGACTTCTCCTGATGAAACCCAGGCCTGCCACATAAGTGAGACCTTCTGTCTCTCTCTCTGGACCCCTTCACCCTGCCGGAGCCCTGCACATGAGTGAGAATTTCCGATGTGCTCTCAGGACACCTTCAGACCCAGCCAAAGCCCAGGACCTTCAAGTGTGTGGGAGAGCTTCCGCTCTCTCCTGCAAGCCCTGGGCCCCTGCAGACCCAGTCCAGGCCAGACACATAAGCCTGGGATGAAACTCTGCAGTTGAAGGCCCTGCAGAGAGTCTAGGGGTGAGAACCACCCAGCGAACCAGGAGCAGAACATATTGCCAGAGGGGCACAACAGGTTCACTTCCAAGGGCAGCAGTAAAAAGGAGCTGAGCACAGCAGCCAGACCCAAGCCAGGCAAACTTCATAGATCTGAAGCTATGAAGCCCAAATATCAGTAGGTGCTAAGGTAAAGCTCTACACCAAATGTCGGACAATAGTGTGACAAAGAGGAGTAAAATGCAAACTCAGACGCCAAACCTACCAAAAACAAGTGCAGAGGACACTAGCACAGAAGAAACTGGGAATCGTGCTGCTGAAATGTCTCAATTAATAGTGTCCGAAGTAAAGAATCAACAGCAGGAAGGTATAGAGGAACTCAGATCTGAAATAACCTCTGAAATAAAAAAAGAAGTCTCTGAATTAATGTCGTCTGAAGTAAGAATGAAATGCAGAAATATATAGAGGAAATCAGATCAAAAATAATCTCTGTAGTAAAAGAATTAATAACTGTTTCTCAAGAAGACATTGATTAAAAAATAGAGGAGGTTAGAAAAATGATGGATTCTTTGAATAAGAAATACAGGAAAGAAATAGATCACATGAAGCAGAGTCAAAGAAATATAGAGGAACTTAACATCTCAATCACAAGCTTACAAAACCATCTGAGTGAAAGTGAAGATAGAGTTTCAGATCTTGAAGATACCATTGCAACTAGTAAAAAGGTAAGAACAGATCTCTTGAAAACAACTAGGTTGAAGGAAAAAATAATTCATCACCTGCAAGACGATGCAAAGATGAATAATGTGAGACTAATAGGCATCAATGAGAAAGAAGCAGTCAGTACAAATAATATAAAAATAATATTGGCAGAAGTAACAGAAGAAAACTTTCCAAATATGAGGAAACAATCTGATGTCCAGGTAATCGAAGCATACAGAACTCCAAATAACTTCAACCCAATTAAAATCACACCGAGACATATAATAGTCAAGAAATCCCAGAAATCCAGCACAAGACAATATACTGTAAGCCACCAGAGAAAAGAAACACCACATTTAAAGGAAAACCCAACAGAATAACAGGCGACTTCTCTTCACAAACCACGAAGGCAAGGAGAGCATGGAGCAGAGTACTTGAAGTCCTCTATGAAAACAAATTCCAGCCCAGACTATTATACCCTGTAAAACTCTCTTTCAGGTTTGATGGAGAAGTGAAATACTTTCATGACAAAGAACAACTAAAGAATTTCATGATGACAAAGCCAACCCTACACAGACTACCCAAAGATCTTGGAAATAACCAACATGCCCATCACCTGAGGATAGATGGAAAAGATTTTTTTTTTATACAATGTAGTATTACTCAGCTATAAAGAATGATAAACTCAAAGCCTTTATATTTAAGTGGATGCCACTTGAAGATATACTCATACATGAAATAAAACAGTCCCACATGTGCAAATATCGTATAGTCTCCCTGGTATAGGAAACATGACAGGGGCAAAGCCAAACATTTATATGCACAAGATGGTTGAGGCAATGATCCTGAGAATTTTTGGCAGGTTTTTGAAAGTAGCAGTTAATTGGTAGGATTCTCACCCTGACTAACTATATATGCTGACATCTGTGATCTAAGCAACTGCACTGAAGACAGCAATGTGTAATAGTAGGGTCATGCTTGGAATGCCTGTCATTCTGGTCTTCCAAATATGTACTGCTTTTCATGACATACCAATTATGGCCAGACTGTGTCTCAAGTAAATGTTTGTTTAAAAACAGGGTAATAAATGAAAATAAGAGACAAGAAAAAAAATCACAGAGCTGTCCTGCTACAATGCTGTATATGATTAGATTTCTAAATTTCTGTGTAAAAAATATGTAAATGTTTATTCCTATTTTTTAAAATATTTCTTTATTTTTTAATTTTTTTCTTCATATTCTGTAGGGACATATCAATACTTGATTGAAAATACCTTTTCCATGTTATGTCTAAGATATTTGATATTCAGATATATAGGGAAGTTAAACTCAACTGCCTATATTGTAGGATAATAATAAGCTTTTCTTCTGGAGGATTAACAACCTAAGTTTTCAGACTAAAAATTAGAGAAAAAGAAGGGCTGCAAGGAGAGCCAACATTTTGGTCCTAGCCCTTCAAGGTCAGTGAGGACTCAGCACACAGGAGATCCTATACTGTAACATCATGTAACTCAGTTACGTCCCAAATTTTCTGATCAAGGAGATTATGGGGCCACAGAGGAAAGTGATCAATGATGTAGTGTGTGCCTAAGGAGAGTCACCTGGAGACAAAACATTCTCTGTTTTTTTCCTCAAACTGGCTTTTTTTTCTGTTGTTTGTTTGTTTGTTTTTGTTTTTGTTTTTGCAGAACCAGGAATTGAACTCAGGCCCTTGCGCCTGACAGGCAAGCACTTATTTCACAAAGACTAAATTGGTGAAGCAATGGCTGTCAGATACAAAAGTTACATCTTGTTGTATAGGTCTTACTTTATCTTGGTCTTAACCATCGAGCAGAAAAGTGTAGAAATGAGGTATGAAGAAGCCATGTTAACATGCTGAGCTGTGGAAGGTTCAAGTCAATGGAGTCAGACATTGCCAGTGCTGTGGATAACCCACTACTATTGTGGGCTACTGGACTATATTGGAATATTTTGCTGAATTCATGCACCTACAATATTTGGATGGCGATGGAATACTCATCTCTGAGAAAACTAACCAAAAATAAGGAGATATAAATGAGGGACAATTTTGCATGTGTATATACAAAATAGTTAGGATAGATATATAGCTACTTTCTCTTAATTCAATAAGAAGAAATATTTGTACTAATAGTGTTTGGACAGGATATCATGTCCGCATCTTCTGCTATGAACGACTACTACAAAGCCAACAATGTGCAATTTTTTAATTGTTGTAACTATCCTACCAACCTGTTTTGACGCTGTCTCATTGCAATTTTTTCTCAATAAAATTAATGAAAAAAAAAAAACTTTATGTAAGTGGATCACAAATTATGTGCTCTTTTTTTTTCTTCTTTTCCTTCCACTCACCATTACTTCTATGATATTCATCTGTGTTGTGGAGTGTGTAACAGCTCTCAATCTTTTTTTTTTCCTCAAACTGACTTTGTACAGAATGTAAGCTAAGAAGAGGTTTGTTTTTGTTTGTTTGCTTGTTTTTGTTTTTGTAGAACCAGGGTTTGAACTCAGCCCCTTGTGCCTGCCAGGCAAGCACTTATTCTATTGAACTATCTCCCCAGCCCGTAAGAAGAGGTTTATCCTATTTGCAATGGTTTAAATATATCAGAAGAAGACTATTTTGTGACCTGATAATTATACACAACTCAAATTTCAGTTACCATAAATAAAATTCTGGAATCACAGCCACGCTCACTGATTTATATATTGTGCTCAGCTGCTTTTCTGCTGCAACAATACAGATGAGTTGTGTTCATAGATATTGTAAATTCCACAAAGTCTAGTATTTCTTATCGGACCTTTTACAGAAAAAAAATGTACTGTCTCTTACTCTATACCTTTGACATATGAATGGAATATAATTTATTATCAATTCAATTGCTGGTAGGCATTTATATTGTTTTCAAAAAAGGGGGGATTGCTCTGTTTTACATATGTCTCCCATCTACAAAAACAAAAATCTTGTGTTGAAATTCGGTTGACGTGGTAGTGGTGGTAAGAGGATGGGAAATCTGACTGAAATTCATGTCCAGGGTACTTGGGACTAGAACATTTTGGTAATCAGGGTAAGGTGAGGTCATGAGGGTGGGGCCTTCATGATTGGAGGCCTTTCTGGTGGTGCAGGTCTGTAATGGCAGCACTTGGAAGCCAAGGTAAGAGGATTGTTGTGAGTTCAAGGCCATCCTGGGCTACACAATGGATTCAAGAGCCTATCTTTTAAAAAAAGGGGGGTGGGGGGAGGACAGGGAGAAGGAGAAGGTGAAACTGAGACTGTGTGTGGGCTCTGTCTCACCATGTGGTACCCTCTGCTGTGTTTTGATGCAGCAGCCGAATCCTCACTCAATTCAGGTCTCACGTTCTTGGACCTCCATCCTCTGAAGATATGAGCCAAATAAACCTGTTTCTTTTATTAATTACTCAGAGTGTGGCCCAGCTACAGAAAATGACTAAGACGGGATGTGATAAAACAATGGTACTATGCACATGCTTGACACTAAGACGGGATGTGATAAAACAATGGTACTATGCACATGTTTACTGTGTAAACATTTTGGTTGGTACTGCAGAAAATAGAGCTTCTGAGTCCCAGTGTTAGCACACAGTTTGTGCCATCACCAGGATCAAACTGTCACAAATCAGGCTTCTGTGCAGATTAATAATATCCCTTAGTGTGGACTGATCTGGCCTGTAGTCTCCTAAATCAGTGCACAAGGAAGGCTTGAGTAAATGAAACAAATGGTCTGATTTCAGGGCTCCAGGAGGATCAGAAAATCCTCTCACAGAATTGTAGATTTTTTGTAATTCTTGACCAACAATTTCTCTGGGCAGCCCATATTTATTAGGTTATCAAACAAAGGAGAGGAATACTGACAAAGATGGAGGAATGTTATGTTAACTTAGAACTATGTTGTTTCCAGGAAGGAATCTGCCCAGGAGTGAGATCCCTGCAGCTACAGTCTTTATCAAGCTCACTGAGGTTGGAGCCAGGTGTCCTTAGCTGTGACCTTGCCTTGTCCTTTGAGGCCTCATGGCTTCGCCCACTGTTACTGATTTCAGTAAGGCCCAGAGACCCAGAAGTAAACAGGGGAAGCTAACTGGTTAACTTAAGTCCTTCTCAGGGTTGCTTGATTGTGATCTCCCTCAGATCTACTTCTAAACTCTCTCCTTTATTGGTCATTTTGTCTTTTTATTAGTAACCCACAGCTTTATTTGCTATGGTTTCATAATACATCTTAAAGTTTAACTATATATTATTTGTCAAGTGTAGCTAATCTTAGCTTTTGCTACGGCCAAATAAATTTTAGAGCAACGCACTCAGGTCCCCTTCTGTCCCTCTCTCAGACAGAAGCTTTCTTTCCCCAGCAAATATATTCTGCTCAAAAATAAAATAAAATAAAACAAATTTTGGTATCATCTCATGATTTTCCACAAAGAAAATGTGTGGAGATTTTTCTTGCAATTCCATGGAGCATATTGACTGATTTCAAGAAAGCAAAATAGACATCATGACAATAGTGACTGACTCAATCTGCGTACGTGGTATTTATTGTCAACACTTTGTTGAGTTTTCTGTGTAGCAGTCTTGAATATCTTTCATTCATACTATTTAATATTTTTCTACTATCATTTTTTTTGTTCCAGGGATCAAATTCGGGACCTTGTGCTTGCCAGGCAGGTGTTTAAGCTGCTGAGCCATTAATATTTTTGACACTCCTTTTGAACTGCCTATCTATGTGAATTCTCCAAACCACCAAAAAAGAAAGAAAAAGCTCTGTCATAGAATGTTGAAAGATGTGACAAAATCCCAAACCAAGTTTAGAACCTCTTTTCTCAGCCCTCTTCCTAACAACCCTGTTGTGAGTTGCTCACCTTGCTTGTCTCGCCTACTGGAGGTCAAATCACAGGTAAAATAAAATGCAGAAAATTCCATCTCTTACTGAAATCCTCCCAGAATCCTCTGGTCCTGCAGCAAAACCCCATGCTCCTTAGGCAGTGTCATCTATGACCTGTTTCTTATTTAACAAGTCATGATCTTCTGGTGCTGTTTCACTTCTCTTGGGAGTAAGCTGCTAAGAAAGTCTTCAATGTCAGTACTTAGTTTTACCATCATGCCTCACGCCCAAAACCCCCAAATATGGGACTCATTCACTAAAGATAAGTGTACAATACTTTTTATTTGTCCCTCAGGTATTCTTCAAGAGTAGTGTGATTAGAAAGAATTTAATGTTAGTTCCTTGTTTGACTAAATTCTGAATTTGTTTGCTTGAATATAGTTGATCTGAAGACAGATACAAACCTGTTCACTATTTCTTATCCTTTTGGTAATTGACTCACACATCACAGATATAGAAATTTCTGTCCTCAGAATTAAGGCTTTAAAGTTAATGGTAAACTAAGAAACATATTTTTTGGTTTTCTTCCCTTCCTTTCTTTGATAGAAGCAGGCAGCTACTCAAAAAGAGCTTTAGAGAAACCACTACCATTTAGTCTTTTCTTTTTTTTCTTTTTAGCTCATTAAGTCCCATTGAACAAAGCCATGAAATTACAGAAGATGCAAATCTGTTATCCATAATTTGCAGTTGTTGACATGTAAGACCCTGTGTATATTAATAAATCAGTTCTCAAAATGCCAAGCAGCACTTTTCGGCTCATAAATAGCACTTGTGGCCTGCAGGACCCAAATAATTTGTTGTCTCTATTGGAAAGCCCTTAGATGTAACCCAGCAAATTCAGGGGGGAAAAGGCAGACACACCAACAGAAGTAAGAGAGAAAGGGCTAGATTGAGACTTAAACCAATTTTATTCCCACCCTGACTTTCACAATTGGAATCAGGCCAAATGGAGAGAGAATAAAAAATTAGGAAGATTGAGTTTGTGACAAAAGGGGCTTCTTGGAGCGCTTATACACAGATCATTTAGGGCTTATGTTTTTTGTTAAAAAAAAAAATCACACCACAACAGCCAGCCTGATCCTGCAAAATGCTGCTAGCAGCTGGCTTCTAGAGATAAGACAGAAATACTTCAGTCTAATACTAATCGTATTGGGGCATTTCAAATAAGATTGGACCATACATTTTTTTTTTCCGTTCCATAATGTTTATTTTTAAGTTCAAAGCAAGAACTTGTTATATATGTGAATGATTCTCTTGCATCTAAAGAAGTCAGGGTGCCATGTGATGTGGGGGCTTGTGGTTTGGGAAGATTCATGCCTCTTTCTAACAAAACCCGGACATTAACACTGGAATTCCTATAAAGATTCAGACTGTCCCACTTAATGAGCACAAGACAGGAGGCTACTACCACAGCTCCCAGCCCTCTAGGGTGGGGAAATGAAGTTCAGAGACCAGCAGCTGTGCTGTAGGGTGGTAGAAAATGTTCCACGGGGAGAAGACACTTTCTAAATCACCACAAACATCTTCACTCCTTTGCCAGCCCCCCAAGCACACCTCCCCACTTAAGTAAGTATCCTTACAATTTCACACTAACTGCGCTTCCTTTCTTTGGACCATTATTGGATAAGAAAATGTACCCTATCCCACAAAGGTGTAGTCATCCATTAGCTGCCTTTTTAGGCAAAAATTTCCAGTCTTGGGCCAGCGAGATAGCAAACTTAGACAGGCCCTGGGAGCCAGAGGTTTGATCTCCAACACCACCTACCCCTCCAGCCCCCCACCTTCAGGGCAGGCTGAGCTGGTGGAAAAAAAAAAAAAATCCAGTATTTTGCACCTTATAGGTCTAACGTGCTTCTTTCTTTCTTTCTTTCTTTCTTTCTTTCTTTCTTTCTTTTTTTTTAAAAAATATGAAACTGGAAATGAGTAAAGGCTCATTTAATGGCTTCAGATTAAATATCATCCCCCTTTTGATACCCAGCATGCCTTACTGGCCCCGCCTCCAGGGCATGCTGAGAGAGCGATTGAGACTGGGTGTGGCGGCATGCACCTGTAATTCCAGCGCTTGAGAGGTTAAGAATAGGAGGATCAGTACAGGTCCGATTCACGTAGTGAGACCCTATACACCCTGTACTAAATACACAAAAAATAAAAATAAACATCATCCACCAACCTTATATTAGGTCAACATTCGTGTAACTAGCAATGAGTAATTCTTTTAATTTTTAAATTAATACATCATAATTTAATTACATGTATTTATAGAGCATAAAATGACATTCCATGTACACAGTGTGTAATTACCACAGTTATCATGCTAATTGTCCTCACCTCAAAAATATATCATTTCTTTTTATTAGGAACGTTTAAAATCCTTTTTAGTAGCTATTTTGAAATATTCACTTAATTTGTGGTCACCCATAGTTACCCTACTGTGCTGTAGAACATTAACAGTGATTTCTCCTATCTAAGTGCACCTTTATGTGTTCACAATCCCCCCTCCAACACCCCCGTCCCTTATACACACATAACCTGTTGGACTCCAGCAACTGACTACTATTTTATTTTCTCTATTAGATCAGCTTTTAACTTCTACATACAAGTGAAAACACGAGATATTTGCCTTTCTTTGCAAATACTGGATTTACTTTACATAATATCCTCTAGCTCTATCCATGTTGCTACAAATGACAAAATTTTACCCTTTCATAACTGAATAATATTCCATAGACATATAGCATTCTCTATGGTGTAATATGTGACAGTATGTATATATCACAGTTTCTTTATCCTGTCACCTAGGCTTATTTCATATCTTGGCTATTGTGAATAGGACTGCACTGTAAGAAATGTGTCAGTACAGATGTCTCTTTGACATAATGATGTCATTTCCTTTTGGCAGTATATATGCCCAGATGGGACCGCTGAACCATATGACAGTTCTACATGCAGTTTTTCAGGAAAACTTCATATTGCTTTCCATAAATACCACCTCAGTGTCCATTCCTACCCACAGTGCATGTGAGTTCTATTTCTCCATACTCTGCCAGTATTTGTCATTGTTATATTTTTTAATAATAGCATTCTAACTGGGGTGAGATGATATCTCACTGGGGCCTTGATTCGAATATCAATAGCAATCAGTAATATTGAGCTTTTTTTCCTATATAATTTTTGGCCATTTGTTTTTCACCTTTTGAGAAATGTCTATTCAGGTCACTTTCATGTTATTAAATTGAATTATTTATCATTTTGCTATTGAGTTGCTTGAGTTTCTTCTATATTTCAAATATTAATAATGTGTCATATGAGTCCTTCACAATTATTTTCTCCCTTTCTTTAGATTGCCCCTTCAGCATGAAGATTATTTCCTTTGCTGTACAGAAGATTTTTTCATTTGACGAAGACTCATCTGTTAAATTTGGCTCTTATTACCTGCTTTTTCATCATATTGAAAACATGTTTGCCCAGACCAATGTTCTAAAAGGTTCTCTTCAGATTTTCTTTCAGTAGTTTCATACTTTTGGAATTTACGTTTAGGTCATTATCTATTTGGAGCTCATTACTGTATATGGTGAAAGATAAGGATTTCATTCTTCTGTAGGTAGACATTCCAGTTTTCCAAGCACAACTGTTTAACAGTTGTTATACAGTTGCCAGTGTATGTCCTTGCTGCCTTTGGGATAATGAGACATGTGGGTTTACTTCTAAAGATTCTATTTTTCTGCTTTTCTGACTTCTTGAGATCAAATCCAAGTTTTGACATGCACCGAGCAAACACTCTACCACTGAACCACATCCCCAGCCTCTGAGGATTTTAGTCTGTTCCATGTGTCTATTTTATGTTACTACTATGTTGTTTTCATTGCTATACATTGTAGCATGATTTACAGCCACTATTTTAATGTTTTTAGGTTGGTTTAGGGTTTTTTGTTCCATTGTTTGCTTTGGCCACTAATTCTTAATTTTTGATTTCACACAAATTCTATGATTTTTCTATTTCCATAAAGAGTATTGTTATTTTGACAGAAATTGAATTAAATCTGTACACCTCTTTAACTGATGACTATTAGTCATTTTTAACTATACTCTTTCCTACCATTCTAGATTTTTCTTCCAAAACTAAATTTCTGAACTCCAAACATTCAGTCCCAAGCCCATAGGAGATCAGAAAATGAAAAAGACCTCTTATTTGTTAAACCTATGTACTGCAACAAAGATGTAACTGCATGTCTCTCTATGTCTATTTTGTTCTTTTTCACTAGGGTCCTTAACCATCCTCTGCTTATTAAACTTGTGATGCTCATTCAGTAGGTGTAACAATTATAACTTTCTCTGAAAATTTTCTTCTAACATTACTAGAATGAAAATTCTTTTTCCCTATCACACCTTCTTAGCATTCTCCATATATTTGAATAGTAATATTAAATAATTTGGAAAACAAGTCACTTCAGATCAAGTAAATGCTCACTTTTTTCCAGACTGTGAATATTAAGAGGTGGAAAAGTTCCCCGAGCATCATTACATCAGTAATCTCTAGCGCCACTCCTGCCACACAAAGATGCACAATAAAATATTAGATAAATAGAAATATGAATGAACGTGTAGACAGGTTATTAGTTGTGTGGATGGATGCATGCATGGATGGACTGTTGTGTTTTAAAAACTAGAGAAGGCTTGGTGTATTTGATTTTATGTTGCTGTTGTACAGAGCCTGAATCCATTTTTTGTTGTTTGACTAATGACAATATTTATTATTTTTTAATAATTGTATTGAGAAACAAATAGCAATCAGACAGTTTCAAAAAAATTTGTAAGACAGTTTTAATAATTAAGACACTGCATATTGTTATCCTGGTGGCCATTTATTGTACAAGATACAGACATGATATCCTGTCTACAAACACAATTAGAACAAATGTCTCTATTAACTGAATTAAGAGAATATAGCTGTGTATCTATCCTAATTATTTTGAATACACAGATACAAAATGGTTGATCATTTGTATCCCCTTTTTTTGTTTAGTTTTCTCAGGGAGGGGTATTTCATTGTCATTTAAATATAGTAGGTGTGTGAATTCAGCAAAATATTCCAATATAGTCCTGTAGTCCATCATAGTAGTGGGTTTTCCATAAGGCTGGCAAGGTCAGAACTGTTGACTTGAGCCTTTTACAGCTCAGCATATTAATATGGTTTTACTTTTTATACTTCATTTTTATACTTTTCTTCTGGATGGTTAAGATCAAGATAAAGCAAGACCTATATAACAAGAAATGTAACTTTTGTATCTTATAAGGTCAGTCAAATCCCCTCAGGGTTTATCCTGAAACACCTACGACAAGTTTGTATATCCTTTGTTATTGTGAGCCATGTGGATGAGTCACAGCCATTACTTGGCCAATGTGCTCTCTGTAAAATCCTGAGACAATGTTTTCTCTCCGTGGAGGAAAGTGGTCGGTGATGTAGAGTGTGCTTAAGGAGAGTCTCATGGAGACAATATTTAAACATCACTCTGACCTCAATTTCTGCCCCTCATCTGGACAAGTTGCTAAAACGGTCTGAATAAATGTCCTCTTCTAGGAATGAATAGGAAGATGAAATCATGCCGAAGTTACATCCCATTCCTACCTCCTAGCCACTCTAAAATTTCTAAGGTACTTTATTTTTCTGCTTCCTCAAGCCATATTTAAACTTTTTTAGAAGGCAACCTGAAAGCCTCATCATGACAATGACAAAGTTTCCTTGATTTACCTTCGTGTGTGTATACATGAGTATGTGTGTGGGGGGGTGTATGTATTGTATATATGTGACTACATCTAGACATCTGAGCCAAATACTGCATCCATAACATGCTTTAACAAATTCCCACCCACTTAGCCACTTAAATCAATATAAATTCAACATCTTTCACTTTTGTAGGTCACAAGTACAATAGGATTTTGGCAAACTAAAACCAAGATATAGGGGCTAAGGAGATAGCTTAGCAGTCTAAGTGCAAGGACCCAGGTTTGATCCCTGGTACCACATGCTGTGCTGGACCCCAGGGCCGTGCTGCCCACCAAAAATGGGTGTTGTAGTGCACACCTATAATCCCAGCACAGGGGAGGCTGAGACAGGAGGATTACTACTAGTCCAAGCTGCACAGAGAGACCCTGCACCAAATAAATAAAGGATTTTTAAACATTTAAAGTCAAGATCTCATTAGCTCTGCATCTCTCTCTGGAGACTTCAAGAAAGAATCCATTTCCTTACCCTTTTCAGCTTCTGGAGGCCTCTTGGATTCATTAGGACTAGACTTCTGCCTCTTTCTCAATTTCCAAAGTAGCATTGCACTTTGGCCTTGCTTAATTCATCATTCACCACCTCTCTCCTTTCTCCCTCTCCTCTTTCACAATCACTGTCAGGAAGGGGTTTCATGTGATTACACTAGACCTATTCAAAGAATACAGATGTCCCTACAAACCTATAAATGGCAGGACGTAAAGAGTTCACAAGATGAGCCGGGCATGGTGGCGCATGCCTGTGATCCCAGCACTCGGGAGGCTGAGGCAGGAGGATTGTTGTGAGTTCGAGACCAGCCTGAGCTACAAAGTGAGCTTAAGGCCAGTCTGAACTGCATAGTGAGACCCTGTCTCAAAAAGACAAAAAAAAAAAAAAAAAAAAAAAGAGTTCACAAGATGAACACAGATACCAAGGACATCCTGGAGGGTGTGTAAGCCTTTAACTTAATTTAAAAATTAAATTAAGGTTAAATAAAAGTTTAAAATGCTTTAAATATGTGCCAGTTCCTATAGCCACTGTTTTATTGCACTCAACATTTACATTGACAAAAAATTATCAAAAAATAAATCACCCGCTAGGGAGATAGCTCAGCGGAATAAGCGCTTCCCTGGCAAGCACAAGGGCTTGAGTTCAATCCCTGGTTATACAAAATAAAAATAAAAATTAAAAATAAATCACCAACCCACACCTTTTCCCCTACTTTGTCCTAAGCATTTCTTCCATATGGCTATTTCTTAACTAAGCGGAGCTCTTTTGTGTTTTCTGTGGGGCATTCCAGCAAATAATGGACCATGAAGGAGTTATGAGATTTACCTCTTTGTAGCCAGTCAGTCAGAAGAGGGCAAAAAAATCTGAGATACAGGGGCCAGGGAGACAGATCAGTGGCGTAAGTGCCTGACTGGCATGTTCAAGGTATTGAGTTCAATCCCTGGTACAATAATAATAATAACAGATGCCGCCCGCGCCAGCCCAGCCCCTGAGACCGGCCAGAGACAGCGTGGCTGACTCCGCCATCTTCCTCCATCCCGCCCACGCCCGCCCAGCCAGAGACTGGCCTGAGACAGTGGCTGACTCCAGCAGCTTCCTGGTTCCCGTGCCAAGCTCGCCCAGCGAGAGCGAATTTACAGAACTCACCAGGCTTCCCAGATCAGTGAGAGTGTGGTGAGTCTGAGGGAGAGCCTTTGGGTTCTTCCCATGCGCGCTACGCGGATCCCTGTCCCAAGCCCCTCCAAGTCAGTGACTGGCCTGAAACCTCAGGACCCACTCACCAACACCTCCCCAGATCCCCTGACCTAAAGCCCACTGATTGAGTGGGAATTGCCCCGATTCTCTGGGCATCAAAGGTCAGCCGGGCATGGTGGCGCATGCCTGTAATCCCAGCACTCGGGAGGCTGAGGCAGGAGGATTGTTGTGAGTTCGAGACCAGCCTGAGCTACAAAGTGAGCTTAAGGCCAGACTGAACTGCATAGTGAGACCCTGTCTCAAAAAGACAAAAAAAAAAAAAGAAAGAAAGAAACAAAGGTCAGTGAGTATAGAACCTCAGGCCCGTCGTGCCTGAGATACATTTCCCAGGGATTAAGCTGCCCGTCACCTCCCATGGCCGGGTGACAGCTCCAGGCACACTGTGCCAGAGAAAAATTTCCAGGAGATTACTGGTCCCACCCCACAGCCCCAGACCCAGTGCAGGTGGGCCTGGAGTGAGAACTCCAAGCCTGCCACACTGGAGGGACATTTCTCAGCAATCCACGGTCCCACGCTATGGACCGAAACCCAGCACAGCCTGGCCTGTGAGTGAGGGCTCCAGGTCCACTGCACCAGAGGGACCTTTCCCAGCCTTCATGGGTTACGGCCTGTAGACCCGGACCCAGCACAAACTGGCCGGCTCAGTACAGCCTACTCAGTGAATAAGATCATCCACTATCCTTTTGTGAGCTCAGAAGACCCACCAAAGCCCAGGCCCACCCACCTGGGGAACGCCCTGCCTGACACAGGAGGGCTGACCCCGGGAACCAACAGAGGGGAACCAAAGGAGCTGTAGCAAAAAAGGAACTGAACACAACAGCTAGACCCAGGATAGGCATACCTGGAAAATCTCAAACTTAATAGACTGGCACCCGAATCTCATAACAAGCTAAGGTTATAGCTGCACCAAAGCTCTACACCAAAGGTCAAAGATCAGTGCTATACAAAATGACAAAGAGAAGGGGGAAAATGCAATCCCAGACCTCGAGTCCA
>PVKA01030266.1:0-27481 GCA_004027165.1 Ctenomys sociabilis
GTGCTGGAGTGCTCCCTGTGCTTGCCTAAGCGAGTGCAATAGCCCCCAAACTATCTCATCAGCTCCATCGACTGTAATTTTTATTTTTATTCAGAGGCTATTCTAGATTTCTTGTATTACCTGGCCTTTCCCATGCACACCTCAGCCTTGTAACCCACTCTCTGAGGAGCAGGAGGAAGAGCTTAGCTAAGTCCTGCTTGCTGTGGTCTCTTTTATTAGATATGCAGGTATCCTAAGAGGCATTTGATTTCAGTCAGTTCTTCCTACAGTTACTCTTCATTTTAGAGTCCCTTCTCTACATCCCAGATTGATCTGATAAATACTATTTGATTATGTTTCACTCTTTATTTAAAACTCCTCAATGGCTGATTTGTACTCTTAGGATAGACACTAAAGTTCTTTTATCTCAACTCATTCTCTTTCATTTACCACAGTCATGACTTTCACTTCCATATTTTGGCCAACCTCCTTCTTGCTTCTATTTTCATGAAGTTTGCTTTGCCTGAAATTCTCTCTACCCAGACCTATACCCATCAGTATTGGCCACTGCCTAATCTTTGTCATTCTCTCAAACTCTGAAGTTCTGATCTAAGAAGTCTTACCTGAGCCTCTTTCCCTATATAGGTCTCTCCTTCTACCTTCCACACTCACCACTCACTGCCTCCCCACTCAGAGCACACACTATGTGTAGTTAGCTATTATTTAATAGTGGGTTCCTTTGCTAGATTCAGAGTTCAGAGCTCAGTGATGACAGGTTAATCAATGTGTCTCATGCACCTAATATATAGGGATGATATAGGATCCCTAAATGTTATCAGGGAAATCTTGTCACTTCTAACCTGCTGGATGCTCAACACTCCAAGTTTGTGTTCCCCAAAATTGAAGAGTGAATTCTGAAGAACGACAGAGGTTAAGAGCAGAGAAAATTTATTAAGTAGGACACATACAGCTCCTGAGAAGCTTGAAGGGCCCAAGTGGGTTGTTGAGGACCACCTTTCAGGGTAAGCTTTATAGAACACAATAACACGTGAGCACAACATGAGTTATAGCTGTGATCAAGCAATAAGAGCATAAGTACAGTGGTTTAGATATGCTGACCCGATGGGGAAGCTAGTCAGGTAGCAAGTTTGTATGGAGAGAACAACAACTTTTCAGGAAGGGTCTTCCTTATCCCTTGGGGAGGCCTTCAGCCTGGTCATTTCATCTTTATCTTGGGGCAGTCTTCAACAGATGCACCTCCAACCATAGTTGTAATGAATTTTCACCTTTGTCCTCAATGCTACTGAAATACTGGCCTTCTATAGATGATCAATATCTATTTCTTGAATGAATGAATGAATGACAATAAAATAACTAAATGAGTGGTTGAATGCCTAACTACTTTCATTCCTTGTCTACCTCCATCCCCACCATTAGGTTCAGAGCAGAGCAGCAGGAAAATGAGAGAAATCTGATGTGTGGAATGGTACTTCTCTCCTTCCCCCATTTCTCTTCCTTGAAATCTGTTACAGTTCAGGAAGTCCATAGACAATATAAGAAAAAAAATATATCCTGAAGAAGATGAGAACTTGAGATAAGATTGGTCAGCCAGTCCTGTGAAGACTACAGAGGGACATGACCAAACTCCCAGAGACACTGACAATATAAACTGTGGGTCACATTTGGGGAAATGAAGACCTTCTCAGGAGTTTGAGGTATGAAACTGCAACAGTAAAGAGGCTTCTCTGAAAGCCATCCATTTTCATGGGCCCAGTAGTTATATGGAGTCACTGATCTAGGTTGCAAAGTACTCACCTCACTTTGTGAATGCATTTTCAAATGTTCTTATGTGAAATATTTACAGTTCCATGAGTTTGAAATGTAAAATGAAATTCAGGAAGAGGAACTATAACACAGTAACCATCAACTATGAGGTAGCATCATCAGTGAATTCTGAGGCAGCACTGTATCAAGCATGCTAATGACCATGTAGTGAGACGAATGACTATTCATAGTGGATGGGATAAGTGAATTCTATCTATGACCTCACCCTCACATGCACACTCTCTCTCTCCTCTCTGTCTCTGTCTCTCTTTCACTTTTTCTCTTACCATACATTTGAGTTTTTTGTTATTTATTTATATTTTTAATATAAAGAGTGCAGAAATAAATTGCCCATGCAATTTCTTCCCATATTTAAGATTACTTTATTAATACACAGGCTCAACAATGAAAATACCAGCTTTTAGGAGAAACCTTAACACACATTGTCAAATTTCATTGGAATGTATAAGGGGTACTGTTCTGCTGAATCTTGCTTTGCTGTACCTTTTTTTTTTTTTTCTTGTATTTTTTAGGGAATGGCCTACAGGGCATTCAGTGTCCCACTACTAGATTGGACTCATAATGATCCTCCTGTTTACAGCCTCCCAATAGCTGAGATTACAGGCACCACTCCCAGTCTCAATCTCAGTCTCATTGTGCCCCAGGGATCTAACCCCAGCCCCCTGCACGTGCTTCCAGGCACTTTAATCCTCTGAGCTATTTGGCCAGTCCATGTATCTTGAACAATGAATGCAGCAAGTAAAAAGTTAGAATGACTGAGGAATGAGGATATTCTATATGCACAGTTTTTAAGACAATATGAACTTATTTTAAACACCAGCCTGTAAAATAAGCCACACCTGCATGTGCAAATGTCTCATTTTCTCACTAGTATAAGACCCTATAAAAGTGAATACAATCTTAAAGGTACAACAGATACCGTGAAAGGGAAAAAAACAATCTGTTCAGAAAGAAAGAAAAACTTGGATGCGGAAAAAGATAGGAGGGTTGGGGAAGGAGATATAATATAGTTGTATATGTTTGTTGCATAGCTTGGATAATTCTACTGCCGATTTATATTGGTCTAAGGAGGGAAGCAGTCGATACTTGCTATTTTTTCTTGTCCTGTTTAATTTCTTATAACTTTTTAAACACCAATTTTGTATACTTATATCTGGTAATCCAAACAGCTAATTTGAAGACAACATTATGCAACACTGCAACCACTGTGGAATTCTTACTGTTTTGTTTGGTGAAGTTCTGTGTCATTTAATTTTTTTTTTACTATTTTGTATTCTCCGTAGATAATAAAAAGGCCTCTTTTAATGGAACAGTAGGGAAATAAGAATATAAAAGTAATCACCTAAAATGATTAGGGATATGTACCATGGTTAGGATAAAGAATGTCTTCAGGCCAGACATGGGGGCAAAGCCCTGTAATGACAACACATTGGAGGCTGAGACAAGACTTTCTGTGAGCTCAAGGCCAGCCTCAACTACACAGTAGTACCTTGTCTCAAAAAAGACAAACAAACAAAAAAGTCTTTATTTTTTAAAAAGTACACACTGAATTATTAAAAAATAAAAGCATTGATGTTTGAACTTACTTTTAAGTAATTCAGAAAAATCATTGCATGTAATAAATATGTAAGTATGCATAGGTATACGTTCACATGCATATCTATGTCTGCTTCTGAAAGCATATAAAATATACTATGTAACATACACATGGAGAAAGAAAAATAAAGCAAATATGACAAGAATAATAACTAGTCAGTCTGGGTAAAAAGTATGAGGAGTTCTTTATTGTGTTCTTGCAAATTTTCTGTAAGGTTGAATTTTTTTTCTATACTGGGGATTGAACTCAGGACTCTGTGCTTGCCAGGCAAGCACTTATTCTGCTGAGCTATCTCCCCAGACCTGTAAGATTGAAATTGTTTCAACAGAAAAACTAGAAAATTCAGTTTTAAACACTGGGATTTTATTATTTTCCACAGAACTAAATTTATTACATTACACATATATACACATACATATCCTCATTTCAGCTGCTTTCCAATGCCACATGAATAGAATTTAAGCTCATCAACATCAACCTTAAAGGCTCTGAACTCTGATCCCAACTACTTTTTCCATTTCACTCTTTCTTTTTCCTAAGATATCATTTTATCCTTCAAGTATCATCATTTTGTTTTGGCTTGTGGTACTGGGAATTTAATCCACATTGCTGAACTATATTACCATCTGCTTATCATTTTATTTTAAGACTGGCTCTTGATAAAGTGTCCAGACAGGCCTTGAACCATATGTTCCTCCTCAGCCTCCTAAGTAGCTAGGATTATAGGTGTGCCACACTTTACCTGGCCCTTTTGTGATTTTCTTCCTGCTGCTCTCTCTAAGATCAGTCCTTTCTGCTGATCCCTGTGCTTCCTTGAGGCTGACTTCAAGTGTCACTTCTGTACAGCTCTTCTCTATGATGCTTGGCACAGTAATTTGTATTTCCTTCTCATAAACTAAATATCTTGGTTCCCCTCCCTCTAAATTCATCATCAAAACCTGTACTCTCAATGATAGCATTTGGAGAGAGGACTTTGGTGAGAAGTTAGAGTTATACGAGGCCATGTGGGACTTGGGCTAACTAGCTCTCTTACTTATTTGAGGACACAGCAAGAAGATGGCATTGACAAGCAAGCAAGAAAGCCCTTCAAGGAATGTAGCTGGCCAGCACCTTGATCTTCACTTTCTAATTTTCCAAAACTATGAGAAAACACATTCTACTCTTAATACTTCTACAAGACTCTTAAAGTCTCTTAGTTTATGGAATTCTGGTATGACAGCATGAACAGACCGTATACCTGCTCTATGAATGTATAGTACTATGTACAGAAATAAAGTACAGCAGGTAGGACTATGTATTACACTGGTTGTTGACTGCACTTTATCTTACCCTGGCATGAGTACTGAGGGATCACTTGTGTGAGCCAGTACTCTGTCCCCATCACACAGCCTGATCTATAGACCGTCAGTCCTGGGTTGCTGAATGAGGGCGGCAGAATGTGAAGGTGACCATTGCAGTCACTCATTAATCTTAATGTTTGAATGTGGATTGAACATTACTTTGCTTGAATTTGGACAAATAAATTTCAGAATTTGACACAGAGAGGTAGCTCCTAATCAAAGAAAAGCATTTTGTATTGCCTTACCTACCTTAGTCCTATACCTCCAGTGATGGATTTCAGTGACATCCAAGATTCTTAGCGAAGAATGTTGTATGATTTCATTGAAAAAATGTTATTCTAAAAAGGAGTTTTCCTTCACACATTTTATATGCACACAAGCTATAGATAACAATGCTTAGGGCTGGGGAGATAGCTCAGCAGTCTAAGCATAGAAAGTTTGGCAAGTGTAAGGACCTGGATTCTAGCTGCAGTACTGCATGCCATGCCACTGTGCCAGCCACCAAAACCAGGAATGGTAGTGTGTACCTGTAATCCCAAAGCTGGGTCTGAGGCAGGAGAATCACTACAAGTCAAAGGTGAGTAGCAAGACCCTGTGCCAAATAAATAAATAGATAATAAAAAATAAATAAATTTAAAAACCCAATGCTTTTTACCACTCATGAAAAATGTTAATGACATGGGATTAATAAATTATTAATAACTTTTTCCATAGATCATATAAATTTAAATAATAGTAGTAATATTCATACTATTTGTTACTTTTATTCCAACTCATTTTTATTAAAATTATTTTTCCTTTTAAATAGCCCCATCCCTACTTCCTCCACATACATTTCAACAGGTATGTTCCTGAGGATAAACTAGAGATCTGTGCTAGTGTTTTGTACAAAGAAGTGTGTAAAGTGTGTACAAAACTTTCTATTGTATAGAAATATCATGTTTTTTTCATCCATTCCTCAAGTGATGAGCATTTTTATTGTTTCCAAGATTTGGCAATAACAAATTGTGCTGCTATAAATATGGACATACATATATCACTATGATATAATGTTTTCAGGTCTTCTGAGAAAATATGCAGATGGGAAATAGCTGGATTGAATGGAATTTCTAGTCCTAGTTTTTTGAGGAGTCTCCACACTGATTTTCACAGAGCTTGTACCAGTCTACAGTCCCTCCAGCGGTGAAGAAGTGTTCCTTTTCCCCCTCAGCCTCTCCAGCATTTATTAGTTGATTTCTTCAATGACTGACATTCTTTCTGGGGTGAGGTGATTTCTCATTATTGTTTTAATTTGCATTTCCTGAATGGCCAGTGCTGTGGAAACTTTCTAAAGGAAAATACACACTTCCAGGTAAAAATTGGTGACATACTACAAAAGTACAAACTAGTTACATCACGCATAAATAAGATAACTAAGAAGAAATATCAGAAAAGATATCAAAATTTAAATGAATATATTCCTTAATTCTAAGTCATTTTTAGCAATCTCTATAAATTAAGAGATCACTTTTTTTCCTCTTTGTTTTTATTTTATTCTCCACCAGTCCTAGAATATTCAGTGAGTAACCTTGGTAACTATGAAACTCACCACCACTCTCATAATGTATTTTGAAGGATCAGCTAAACTAATTCCAAATATCCTGAACTTCACACTACTGTAGCTCTGTGTTAACTATGTGACAGAAGTCATTAATTTATTTGTTGGCTATCAGACAACCTGGCTGCTTCTACTGACCATGTATTTGGCTTACAGAGCCTGACACATCATAAGAGTTGGAAGCAAGTTGCTCCCTGGTGAGCATGAGACTCAAAGTTCTGGTAAGGTCTATGTTTGTTTTGTCTTTAAGTTGCTTGTATCTCTGAAGAGATTTGTAAATTTTGTAAATGTATAAGGTAAAAACATAGAACCAGACATGACCTTCTTTGTCTTTGTATGGCTTGAAATAAGCTATTTAGACAGCAAAAATACTTGTTTATAACTGTATATGAAAACATAAATAATGTTGGATACGAAGACTAAATGTGAAAATATTATGATGATGGAAGAGTATAGTACATGAAACGGGGCCTTTCAGTTAGAAAGACCTGATCCAACACATTCTTCTTTTTTTAATTACTGGTTATATTTTAAAGCAATTTACATAAAGTTACTGAGCCTCAAGTACATCTTCTGTAAAATAATAATGACACCCATCATTATCATGATAGTTATCCTCATTATCTCTCTTTCTTTTCCCTACTCTCTTTTTTCTTCTGCTTTTTAGGTGAGTTTTTGTGTTCATCTGTTTGTTTTTGCATCCAGGCCACAAACAATTAATTTTGACTTTGTTTTCAAAATATACCAATATACCAAATCTGCACACTTCTCACCATATTTATGTCAAGCACTCTAAAATACATCACTGCCCGCTCATGTCTGGACTACTGAGATTCATCTCTGTTTCCACTAATCCTCCTCAGGGTCCCCTGTCTGCTTACAGCCAGAGTAAGCTTTCCAAAATAGGCAATCAGACCATGTGATTTTCTGGGAGCTTCCCATGACACATAGATAAGCACATATTTATTGTATGGCTACAAGGCCTGTGGGTCCTGCCTACCTGCACCTCCAGCCTCAGCTTTGGTCAATTTTCTTCCATCTAGACTTTTTGTTGGACTCTGAACATTCTGCTTCCTTACTGTTCCTGGCCTGCTACTTTCCACATTCTGCTCTTGCTGGCCAGAAACATCTGCTCTTTATATAGCTTGCTATTCCTATTGTTCATATCCTATGCAACAGTCACCTCCTCAAAGGCTGTCCTCCACCAACATATCTGAATCAGCACCAACTCTACTATTCCCTTTTCCTACATAATTCTTTGCAACATTTGTCCAAATCCAAAACTATATCCTGTTTACAGAGAGGTTTATTTTCTTGTGTCTTTTCTCTCCCAACAGAATATGAGCAGCTCAAAAATAGGGACTTCAGCCATCTTTTTTTATTACTGTATTTCTAAGGCTCAAACCAATTAATGAGGTATCATAGAAGTAGAGTAAGATGAGACCAAAAACACGAGTTGCAGTCCAGCTCTGTGTGACTCTTCTGGTTTGTGCAGGCTGTCCATTATAAGCTTTTGCTTAGGGCAACAAAACATTGGCAACAACCTCCATGTCTATCAAAAGAGGTCTAGCAAATAAATCATGGATTATACATATAATACAACAAAATACTCCTATGAAAAAGAACAAAGATCATAATGAACCATCTCTAACGTAAAGTGGGAAAAATATGTTACAAACTTGGTGGTCCAACCACCTGTCCTGACACTCTGGGCCTTTGTAGAAGCTGCTTTTCTGTGTGTAATGCTCTTCTCCAGACCTCAGCCAAGTAGCAGCTCCCAGAGACGTTCTCCAACATACCACAAAAGCATCTTCCATGCTCTCTTCTCTTCAAATTTCTTGCCTCACTTTATTTTTCTGCATGGGAGTTATCACCATCCAAAGTTACATTATATATGCATATGTGTATTTTAAATTGTCTGTTCCTCCTGTAAGGCCATGAACACCATCAAGGCAGGACCCTGGATGGTTGTGTTTGTTGCTGAGTTCCCAACACCTTCCACAGTGGCTGGAGTAAGGGTGAAACAGAGGCCTGTTTCTGTTGAATTCTAAAGTATAGCACATCATCACAATATACCACCCCACATCTTTAAACAACGTATTAGGACCTCATTGCTGTAGTTGACAGGGGCATCTGAGATCATTTAGTGCAAAGCAGAAGAGCAGACTGCAGAGTTAGGTGATAAGTGGAAGTTTAGGGAGTACAGAGTTGAAGGGGAAGAGGATGACTTTTTTTAATGGGTTTGGCACGGGGTTTAACTATCACCTCAGGCTCATAGTGATCCTCCTGTTTTCAGCCTCTTCGGTACTGGCATTACAAGTGTGTGCCTACATGCTGGGAATCAATGGCCAGCTCAGCATGCCTGAGGGCAAGGCCAATGTGGTGTGTGGTGCCAGGGATCAAAATCTGGTCCTAAGTTAGTGTTTAGTCAGTCCTCTGATCTATCTTACTTGTCCTTGACAAGGACGACTTTAAAATTTTTGAGGATTATATAATGTGTTACTTATTTTAAATAAAGCTCAAGGGCTGGACAGATAGCTTAGCAGATTAAAGCACCTGCTTAGGCAGATGCAGGGAGCAGGGTTCGATCCCTGGTGAGCCGCATGCCAACCCCGCCACTGGGGCATGCTGAGATGGCAATTAAGACTGGGCATGGTGGCACATGCCTGTAATCCCAGCTCTTGAGAAGTTGAAAACAGGAGGATCACTACAAGTCCCATCTGTGTAGTGAGACCCTGTAGACCCTATACTAACTATATAAAAATAAATAAATGAGGCTACATGAGTACATTTTTAAAATCACTAAAATAGAAAAATAAATCATTTAAGTTACATGGGTGCAGTCATTGGTGGAACTGGCTTCCTGGAAGAGGGTGTAAGGTAGCCTTTTGAGGACAAAAGGAATTAGAAAGGAACAGTTGGGAAGAAGCATTTCAGGAGAGCATTGCAGGGGAAGGGAATGGTTGGCGGAATGGATCCTGGTATTAGAAGGAAACCTTGAGAAGAAAAATGTATGGAGGCTTTAACAGGAAATCACTTGTGATTCATAATATGGGCAACATTGGTAATAGGAACTAGAGCACCATGTGATAAATCTCTAGGACATGTAATTGAGAAACTCCCTTAAAATAGTTTTTGTTTTAAAGATAATAATCTTTTTCTGTAGACATATAATAGGCATCAAATAGTTATTGTGGACAATTGTGGAACAAATTGAGTGTTTTAAAAATATGTATGATCAAGTCCTACCCTCTAACACCTCAGAGTGTGATATTAGCTGGAAATGTGGTTACTGCAGATGTGATCAGTTGAAATGAAGTCACCGTGGAGTAGGCAGGTGCCTAGCCCAGCATGTCTGTGTCCTGACAGGAAGACAGGGACACAGGGAGAATGCACTGTGAGTACGAGACACGTGTTGGAGCTATGCAGCCAGAAGCCAAGGAATGCTTGGTGACCAACTCCTGGAAGAGGCAAGGAAGGGCCCTGCCTTGGAGGCTTTAAGCAAGTATGGCCTTGCCAACACCTTGATTTCTGACTTCTAGTCTCAGAAACTGAGATGATAAATTTCTGCACACAATTAATTTAAAGCTACAGTTTGTGGCCATTTATTATGGCAGCCCGATGAAATTAATACACGACTATGTTTTTATAATCTAGTCTTGAGAGGAAGCCAAAGAGAAGTAAGCCATCATTTTGCTTTGTAACTGGGTCTACTAAGGGTTTGGTAAATGTGTTAGAACCTTGTGTGTGCTTGTGTTGATTAGTAGTAATGACTGGTCACATAACACCTATGAATGTAAGCATCTTTAAATGCTTTGGATGTAAATCCTCCATAAACTTAATTGAAAGCAGAGTTGAAGTAACCCAGGTCATAAACTAAGTGAAGCACTAGCAGAGTCATGCATACATACCATGTCTTTATTTTCCCATGAAAAGGTCAAACTCCAGCAGGCATTCTTCCTCTCCTCTTTTCACTGAAGCATTAACTTCCCTATGTGTATTTAATCAAATGATTTAGTTACTACCTCCTTACAAAGAACACATTTTAACTCTTGGCTTTCAGTCAACAAACATGTATGTCATGTAGTCATTTACTTTGCCTTCTAACTGATAGATTTAGGATTCATTATCCTTCTAACCTTACTAGCTCATATCTTGAAGCTGAGAGAAAATTTATACAGAAAAGAATTATAAACACTCTTAAATATATAGAAAATTTCTCTGCTGCTATATATCATTTCACTTTATTTATCTTTATTTTAAGGCTCTCAGTCATTGCCCTGATAGTTTCCTTTCTCCTGTTTTTTCTTTCTTTCTTTCTTTCTTTCTTTCTTTCTTTCTTTCTTTCTTTCTTTCTTTCTTTCTTTCTTTCTTTCTTCTTTTTTTCTGTGTGTACTAGCCTATCCAGGTGAAGACAGCCCTCCCAAAGGTGGTTGTTTACTTGAAAGGCTGGGACCAGGTCTGCCAGACAAATCCTGTAGACATCAGAAGCTCCAAACTTATAAGTCCCTGGAAGAAGGTGTACCTTCTGCAAAAGAAAATCCCAGGAGGATGAGACAGTCTTCACTTTCAAACGTGGCCTCAGCTGGTCTGGAGCAAGGCCAGACATAATTCTGACAAATACTTAACACAGTTGAACCATGTACTGGATAAGTACGTAACAATAATCTCTTAAGGTCTCATTCATGTCTTAGTTTTATGGGAAAGTTTCACTGTAATCACATGGTCTCCTTCCCTTTTAAAAACATGTAATGATTTGTGTTTATTTTCTGTTTTACCTTCACCCTGAATTTCTTATACTTTTCATCCTTTTAAAAAATAAAACCTAAGGTCCTGTATTGAAACTGGTGTAGGTAGGTATCCTGTGAAGGTCAGATATTTAGACCACTTTTCTTTGCCACCCACTGATGTTTATTACAGGACTGTCTTCTGCAATCCATGTCAATGCCACTGATTTTCTCCATGTCATTCTTCTCTAATACATAATATTATATTTATAAAGTAAAGCAAAGCATTTAGGTTAATTTCTTGCTCTGTCACTATAATGGGTGACAACTCTCATCCTAGTAGCGCTCAGAAGAAAGGAAGGCAGAAAGTCAGAGGAGTCAGAGCCTCTGGTCAAAAAAACCCCTAAAATCTAAAGTAAGGTCGTGTAGGCTTTTTCTTTAAAATCATACACATACCAAAAGAAACTATGTTTGAACTATCTCAGAGGCTTTTAGACTAAAAGTGCTGAAGTCTTTTGACACATCATGTGATCTTTATCTCAGTTCACCTCTTTATTTTATCTTTTATTAAATTAAATTTTATTATTTCATTTTAAAAAGCAAAAGACAAAAGCAAGAGCAAAAATCAGGGGCCAAGGAGATAGCTCAGTAGAATAAGCGCTTGCCTGACAAGAGCAAGGTCCTGAGTTCAATCCCAGTACCAAAAAAAAAAAAGAAAGAAAGAAGTCAGAAACAGCTTAGCATACAACAGTACATATGTTACAGATTTTCAGAACAAGAATAGTTGATTAACAATGGCTGATATATTATCTATTTTTATTGTCAAATATGTTGCTCAGATTAACAGATTAGTTATATAAGATTAGACATATGCTTGCATATTATTGCCTGTTTTCTAGAAATCTTAAATTTTTGTTCTCATCCCTCTTGGTTTTCTTTTTAAAAAAATTTTTATTTTGAACAGAGTATAGTAATAACTGATATGACATTAGAAATGGTGCACAAGACCAAGATGACAAGTACCTAAGCAACTACATCGAGGACAGCAATGTGTAATATAAAAACCATGCCAGTTCACCTCTTCAAAGCATATCATGGATAAGAGGTAAATGATGCCAATAGATTCAACATAAATGATGCCATCAGCGACCCTGTTGGCCCATCTGCTCTCCTTGCTGTCTTCTGACTTCAGCCAGTGTGGTAGCACTGCAGTGTCTCTTTATTGATGCAGAAGCAGCCACCTCCTCACTCACTCCAGTCCAACTCTATGTCTCTATCATCTGGCCAAGAAAACTATGAGTTTTTCTCCTCATTTTTCAAGTGTAAGGGTATTGGGAGATCCCTAAAACTTAAGTATTAAGTAACAGAGGGAAAAAAAAAAAAGTAAATAATACCAAAACCTAAATGAGGGAAATAATGTATACAGATCAAATAAAGCCAAAAACTTACTATACAGATGAAGAAATTATTGTATTTTCCTTACATCATTTCAGGGAAATAATCTATACAGAGGAGAAAGCCCAAATTAAGGTATAACCATAGGTACTCCTCAAAATGTATACTCAGAGACTGGGGATGGTCATGTGCACCTGTAATCCCAGCTCTTGGGAGGAGAGGATGTAAGCAGGCAGTTCACTACAAGTCTGATCTAGTAGTGAGACCCTGTAGACCCTTCCCTAAAAAATAAATAAAAACAAAATGCATAGCCAGGCAGTCAGGCATCACTTCCTGTGGTGTTCAAAAAACATAAAGTTGATGGAGTTTCCTGTCAGCGTTTAGGGGAGATCATTGTTGGAAGAATTGCATTTGGAGTCCAGAGGGTAGAACTACTAGAGTCCATGTTTTTTAGAGTTCAAAAAATTTATCTTTTATTTATTTAATTTTTTTGAGGAATGGGGGATTGAACTCAGGCCCTTGCTCTTGCCAGGCAAGTGCTTATTCTGAGTTGTCTCCCTGGCACCTTTTATTTTTTATTTTATTTATTTTAGTTTTGTATTCGTTTATTTTTTTAGAGTTCAAAATTTTTAAACATTTTCATAAAAATTGACTTCAAAATGCTATGTTATTGATAACCAATCCTTGGTGTATGCCTCTTATTTCATTGTTCATTCTACATATACTAAGAAAATACACTTTTCGAGATTCATCCTTGTAGGTTGTAGCTAGTATCATTTATGAGATATTTGGAGGATGCTCTGCTTGGAAATGGGGGACAAATTAAAAACCTAGGCATGGGAAGGCAACTTGAAGGACAAGACCACTAGATGGTATTCAGTGTTAGGAGTGATTAGAAAAAAGCACTCAGGGTCCCTTCTCAAGCCCTGTACTGCTTATAGCTCAGCTACCACAGATACAGCACCTTGAGAAAACCATCCCCTTCGGTAGGAAGCAGAGGGAACAATCATATTAAAGCAGTAGTAGCTGGGCAAGGATGATCAGAATTGAAGCAGGCATTCACCATGGTGCACTTGCAGCACTGGTGGTTCAGTGGTAGAATTCTTGCCTGCCACCGTGGTGCCTGCTTGTCTTAGGCCTCTTTCCACTAGGGAGACAGAGTCCGGTCAAGGAGATTGTAGATAGAAACCACTCAGGTAACACACTGAGGAAAGCCTGGACCAGAAAAATCAGTCAGTGTGGTGATTGAGTTGGGACTGAAAATCCCTAAGGACAGAGAAAATCAAGGGCTTGCTTCAGTACAGGGACCCCAGAATAAGTGTGTAGCTGAGATGGGTGTGAGTTGAGGGTGGAGAAGAGACAACAAAGAGCATCGCTGCTCCCACCATCACCTCAGAGCTTGCCAAGCTCTGTGCACAAGGGGGGCTCTTCCAAATGCCCTGCCCACAGATGGCACCTCTGACCCATTGGATTCCAGATGCTGTTAAGGTTCATGAAGAAACCTCCTGCCCCACCAGCCTCCAAGCACCATCAGATTTGTGGCTCTGTGGAGAAATCTATGAAAGACACACACAGAAGTTGAAGTTGACAGAGTAACAGAGAGTGGCAAGGCCAGTGGGAGATGCAGGGTATGTTCTTTTAGCATGGCATAAATGGTACAGATATAAATAGCTGAAGGAATTGCAATGGAGGAAAGGAAACAGGGATTGTAAAATCTCTCAAAGGGAATCACTGGAGGACCAGGTACATGACCAGTCCTTTTTCATTTTGCCCACTGTCTTAGATACTTGGCGAGTCGCTGACACAAAATACCTGACACTCAAAATTGAAGGAGGAGAGAGCTGGCCAAATAGCTCAGTGGATTAAAGTGCCTGCTTAGGCAGAAACAGGGACTGGGAGTTTGATCCTCTGGTTTGCTGGATCTAATAACTCCTAGATGACAATAAATAAATCAATAAATAATGAAAAGTAAGAATTATTGATGCAAATGTAGATCAGAAGATGACTGGAGAGGATAAGAACTTATTCATAAAATCATACTAGGAAAATTTCTAAATCTAAGAAAGAATTCAACTTTCAGATAAACAAGGCATATAGAACCCCAAATAGCCTGGAGCCCCTGCCCCCAAGCCCACCAAGCGAGTGAGAAGCTTTGTGACTCTTCTGGCCCCTGATGAAACCCAGCACAGCCCAGTGAGTGTGTGGAAGAGTTTCTGCACTCCCTGGTGCTACCTGGGCCAGGGACACAGCAGAGGGAAACCACAGGCTCACAGTTGTGCCAGAAGGGCTGCAGCAAAAAAGAACTGAATGCAACAGTTAGATCCAGGCCAGGCATAACTGGATAATCTCCAATTTAATAGATTGGCACCTGAATCTCATTACAGCACCGAAGCTCTACACCAAAGGTCAGAGGTCAGTGCTATACAAAATGACAGGACAATGAGCAAAATGCAATCTCAGGCATCCAGAAAACCAATAATAAGTGCAGAAGACACTAGCTCAGCTGAAAGGAATGAATTAACAGAGGCAGAAGCAATAAAACAACAGCAGAAAGTTATAGAGGAACTCCGACCAGAATTAACGCCTGAAATTAAAAAAAGAAATTTTTGAATACATAGCATCTGAAGTAATGAATCAAATCCAGAAACATATGGAGGAAACTGAATGCCCCCAGAACAACTTCAGAGAACACTATTCCAGCAGAATCATATGAATTAACAGCATAGCAAGCAAAGAAACAACAGCAGAAAAGTAAAGAGGAACTCAGAACAGAAATAATTTCTGAAATAAAAAAAAATTCTTTGTAATCATAACATCTGAAGTACAAAATCAATTACAGAAATATATAGAGGAAACCCAATTTGGAAAAAACTGCAATAAAAGAATTAATAGCTATCTCTAAAAAAGATATTGATAAAATATTAGCGGAGATTAGAAATATGACAGATTCCTTGAATGAGCAATACAGGAAAGAAATGGGTCGCATGAAGCAGAGTCAAAGAGATATAGAACTTAAGATCTCAATCACAAGTCTACAAAATTGTCTGAGTGAAAGCGCAGACAGTGTATCAAATTTTGAAGATGCTGGTGCAGGTAGTGAAAAGGTGAGAAAGGATCTCTTAAAAACAATAAGGATGCAGGAAAAAATAATCCATCACCTGCAAGATGTTGCCAAGATGAACAATATAAGATTAACAGCTATCAATGAGAAAGAAAGAGTCAATACAAATGATATAAAAAGAATATGGGGACAACCACTAGGAAAATAACAAGGTAGAAAGTATTAATTATTGAATCTTTGATGTAATTCAGGTATAAAAAATAAGATACGCAAACGGCTACACTCTCTTTATTTACTGATAAGAGACATACGGTATAATAACGTCTGCAAGTATAATATCATGTATGCACCTTGCAGGATACCAAAACATTATGAAAAAAGTTTGCAATGAATTAATTTATCAAATCCGTCTTGTCAAGGTATCTTAAAACTGTCTCATTGATATTTATACTTCAATAAAAAAAAGAATATCGGCAGAAGTAATAGCAGAAAATTCCCAAATATGAGGAAACAATTTAACATTCAGGTATCCAAAGCATACAGAACGCCTAATAACTTCAATCCAACTAAAAACACACCGAGACATATAATAGTCAAGATCGCAGAAATCCAATGCAAGAATAATATACTGAAAACTGCTAGAGAAAAGAAGCAGATCACATTCAAAGCAAAACCCATCAGAATTACAGCTGACTTCTCTACACAAACCATGAAGGAAAGGAGAACATGGAGCAGAGATCTTCAAGTCCTACACGAAAACAAATTCCAGCCCAGACTACTATACCCTGCAAAACTCTCTTTCAAGGTAGATGGAGAAGTGAAATACTTCCATGACAAAGAACAACTAAAGAATTTCATGATGACAAAGCCATCCATCCCTACATAGGCTACTGAAAAAATTCTAGAGAAGGACCACAATGACCATAATTCCATGAATGAGAACAGAAGGAATGCACTGAACAGGGCAAACAGTTAAACACAGGACAAAAAGGAGTAAACAACAGCAGATAAATATCATGACAATTGTAAGTCAACACATTTCAATGATAATCATCGATGTAAATGGACTCAATTCACCAATTAAGAGAAATAGACTGGCACAGTGGATTAGGAAACAAAACTCAACAATACGCTACATACAAGAAACACACTTAACTCAAAATGACATTCATAAGCTTAAAGTCAAAGGATGGAAAACAATACGACATACCATAGCACCGCAGAAAAAAGCAGGAGTACAAATTCTGTTCTCAGACAGTCTCAACTTCAAACCAAGAAGATCAAATGAAATAAAGAAGGACACTATATATTGGTTAGGGGAAAAATTCAAGAGGAAGAGGTAACACTCATAAATATCTATGCATCAAACACAGGAGCACCCAACTATATAAGACAAATCTTAATAGACATGAAAAATCTAATATGCAAGACCACACTCTTAACAGGAGACCTTAACACCCCCTTATCTCAAAAAGATAAGTCAACCAGACAAAAAAATTAGCAAGGAAGTAGCAGAACTTAACCAGAGCTTAGAACACATGGACCTGGTGGACATATACAGAGTGTTCCACGCAACCATAGCTGAATACACATTTTTTTTTCAGCTGCACACAGGTCATTTTCCAAAATAGACCACATACTAGTCCAGAGGTCATGCCTAAGTATATGCAAAAAAATAGAAATTATCCCATGCATATTATCTGACCATAGTGCAATGAAAATGGAACTAAATGACAAAAGAAACCAGAAAATCAGCTATTGCTCATTGTTGCATCGTTATTGTTCTGCCTCCATGAACTGATGCCCTCTGCCATGTGCCCCTCTGCCTTGAAGCCAACTGAGAATGGACCAAAACCCACAGTAACTGTGAGCTAAATAATCCTTTCCTTCCTTCAGTTTGGGTGTTGGGTATTTGTCCCAGCAATGAGACAGGAGTAACTAAGACAGAATTTGGGGAAACATTTGGGTAGGGCTTTGCCATCTAAGTAAGAGTTCACCAGAGCCAATGGTGTCCAGCAAAGGAAATTTAAGCATGAAGAAGGCTGGAGATTCCCAGGGAGGGTGCACAGGCTAGCCGAGCCAGAGGACAATGGGTTTCCAGGAGTGTGGAGAGAGACAGGAGTGCCTGTGGAAAGAAACATTGACATTTTCCCGTACTCCTGGGCCATCCCCCCCCAGGTGAATTTGCGTGTAAAATAAAATAATTCTCTGTAGCCATGGGGCCTTGGCCCTAGCACTGGTTGGCTAGGTGGGGGCTCCGTTAGCCCTTCCCTCTACGGGCAGGGGTCAGTGGAGCAGGAACGCGGAGGGGAGACCAGCAGGTTGGAGGGGCTTGAGGAGAGTGGGTTGGGAGGAAGAACTGCAGCTCTGTTGATTGTCAGCTGGGCCAGGACAGGGCCTGGAAACTCCCCGACCCCCAGCATGGCCTGCAGGGGAGGAAGGGTGACCCCCAGGATACTGGCCTGGACCCTGAGTCCCCCTCTGTATCAGACTCTGGAGCCAGCCCATGCACCTCGGCCAACCTGGGCATCCCTAGCAAGGAAGAGCAGCTGGACCCCAAAGACCTATAGGGGGAGGACTACGTCATCTGCTTCCACCGCACTGCGGACACCCGCTTCGTCCCCTGTGGCCACCCACACTTCTGCAGCGCCTGTGCCTGGCACATCTTCGAGGACACAGCAAAGTGCCCCATGTGTCGTTGGCAGATTAAGGGCGTGGCAGTGGTGCAGCTGAGAGGAGAAGGCTTCGTGCTGGGTGGCAGGGGTGCCTGGCTTGGGCCTGGCTTGGGCCTGGCTCTGAGGACAGAGGATAGAGGTGCGGCCTTACTGGCGTCCTGTCCTAGATGGCCAGAAAGTGGGTAGCAGCCCAGGGAAGACAGAGATGGCTGCTTCTCTGCTGCTCCTCAGGGGAGTCACAGTGGCCAGAGGAAACTTCTTCCTGTCCACATCTGATTACCCCACCTGGGCACTGGTTTCCAGCCCGAGTGACCTGGTCCCTCATGTCACAACCAAGGAGGTGACAAGGGTCCCTTGTAGCCTGGGTGGTGAGGGCAGAGGAAGGAGACTGGGTGGGTGGAACACATTCCCCCCACAAGGCCACCATAAAAGATCCTGCAGCTGCACGGGGGTGTGGTCCAGTGACGTCATGCGCAATGTGCACTGATTTCTGAGCTACCCAAATAAAGTTTGTCTTCTGGGAAAAAAAAAAAGAAGAAGAAGAATTTGGTACCACAGGAGTGGGGTTGTTGCTGTGGCTAAACCTGATCCTGTGGATTACAAGCTTTTGGGACTGGCTTCTGGGAAAAGATAGGAAAGGTTCAGAGATGTTGCCTACAAGCGAAGTGCTAAAACAGCTTCGGCTGTTCTGTTTCGGAGATTCTGGTCAGAGTCAGAAGACCAGAAGGCTGGTAGAAAGCCGGCCTGTAAAGAGCAGGCTGGGGAGGTTTCTGCTGGGAAGAAGGACCGCATTATTGGACTCCAGATGATTTATGATATGGCCAAAAGACTATCTGAATTTTGATCATGTCCAGAGACTTTGCCCTAGACTGAGTTTAAGCATGGAGGGCTGGTTCATCTTTCAAAAGATATTTCAAAGCAGCCAACTGTTGGGGCAGTTGCCTGGTTGTTGCTGGGGGCTTTTAGCTAGATTTATGCTGAGAATGAAGAGCAAGGAGCCCAGCAGGATGGTTCAAAATGTTGTGAGTTTGGCCAGAAAGAAAGCTCCAATAAAGCTGGACTGCAACGATGGAGCTGAGAGGATCTCCATTATGGAGAAGGAACAAGAGAATGGAAAGGATGGCCTGAGGGTGTCACAGGAGGAGGCAGGTCTCCACCCTTTGAAGCCTCAGAACTGCAAAGGTCAGGGACTTTGTCGTGAAGGGAAAGCCGCTGAGCCCCATGTTCCAGAATGGTGGCAGCAGCCACACCACATTCCAGAATGGCTCCGGCATAGAGAATTTGTTCCTGGGAATCAGAGTCAGTGGAATCAGGGTCAGAGCCATCCAAGCACTCAATGCCTACAGCCAAGAGAAAGGAAAACCTGCGTACTGCTCCAGCTGGCAGCAGACGTTGGCATCATCCACGTGGTAATGGTTTTAGGTGCATGCAGAATCAGGAGTTCTGAGGTTAAGAAGGCTTCCACCTGGATTTCAGAAGGTCTGGGAGGCCAGGCAGTGTGCCCCTGGGAGGGCTGTGTGGGAAGCTGTGAGAGAGAAGCCTATTCAGTGGAAACCCCAAAAGTTTGGAAAGCCAGGAATGTGGATCATCTAAGAGAAACTGCAAGGAGGAAGCAAGGCAGACCTGAGAAAGAAGCCGTGGGAGCTACCACCAAGAGTGCCATGGGGTGGCACCATGCAGGGCATTAGATGTTCCAGTTGGAACTATGGGATTTAATGTTTGCCCTGCTGGGTTTTGGACTTGTGTTGGTCCCAGTGTTTTGTATTCCCCTGTTGTTTGCAACTTTTGGATTGGTATGTTTATCTTGTGCCTTTGAATGTTGGATGTGTTTAACTTTTGTTTTGTACAGGAGCTCACAGCTAAGAATTTGCCTTGGATCTTGAAGGAGACTTGGGACTTGACTTTTCAGCCATGCTGAAACTGTTGGGACTTCGGCAACTCTTAGAGATGGACTAAAATGTCTTTTGCACACAAGGATGTGAATGAGACTTTGGGGGTCCAGGGCTGGAATGCTATGGTTTGTGTCTAGTTGTCCCCCCAAAGCCTCATGTAGTCATGGGGTGGGGACTTCTAAAGTTTGTGATTAACTCATGATCCACTGGGATTATGTGTGATCCATGGCTGGGATTATGGGTCTCAGTACTTCCTCCAGCCTGGAGCAGAGAGCCTGAATGTAATATAACAGACAGAGAGACAGACTTTCTTTAGCTATTGCTCTTTGTTGCATTGTTGTTCCGCCCTCTGCCATGTGCCCCTCTGCCTTGGAGCCAGCTGAGAATGGACTGAAACCTGCAGTAACTGTGAGCTAAATAAACCTTTCCTTCCTTCAAAAAAAAGAAAGAAAAGAAGCCAGAAAAAACCACTAAATTCATGGAAATTAAACAATACCCTACTCAGCAATCAATGGGTGGCACAAGAAATTCAACAATATCTACAATTCAATGAAAATTCAAGCACAACTTACCGGAATTTATGGGATGCAGTGAAAACAATTCTTAGAGGGAAAATCATATCTATGAACTCACACATTAGGAAAACAGAATGGGAACAAATTAACACCCTAATGTTGCACCTCTGACAACTAGAAAAAAGAAGAACAAATGAAATCCAGAGCACAAAGACGTGAAGAAATCATAAAGATTAGAACAGAAATTAATTCAATTGAGATGAAGAAAACAATTCAAAGAATCCACAAATCAAAAAGCTGGTTCTTTGAAAAACTAAATAAAGTTGATAAGCCTCTTGCCAACCTCATCAAAAAGAGGCAAGAGAAAATTCAAGTACATGCAATAAGGAATGGAAAGGGTGAAATCACCACAGACCCAACGGAAATTCAGAAGACTATCAATACTTACTTCGAGAATCTTTATGCTCACAGAATAGAAGACACAGAAGAAATGGACAGATTCCTTGAAAGGTATAAATTACCAAAACTGAATCAAGAAGATATAACAACTCTCAATAAGCCAATAATGCCCAACAAAATACGAAACATAAAAAGCCCACCAACAAAGAAAAGTCCAGGTCCTGATGCATTCACAGATGAATTCTCCATGAAATTTATAGAAGATATAATTCCCACACTCCACAAACTCTTCAATGAAATTGAAAAGGAAGCAATCCTCCCAAAATCATTTCTGGAGGCAAGTATAATACTGATTCCAAAACCAGGGAAAGACACAACCAAAAAGGAGAACTACAGGCCAATTTCCCTCATGAACATAGAATCAAAAATACTCAACAAAATTCTGGCAAATAGAATACAGCAAATCATCAAGAAGATCATACAGCCGGGCATGGTGGTGCATGCCTGTAATCCCAGCACTTGGGAGGCTGGAGGCAGGAGGACTGTTGTGAGTTCAAGACCAGCTTGAGCTACAAAGTGAGCTTAAGGCCATCCTGAACTGCATAGTGAGACCCTGTCTCAAAAAAGACATAAAAAAAAAAAAAAAAAAAGAAGAAGAAGATCATACACCATGACCAGATAGGATTCATCCCAGGGATGCAAGGATGGTTCAATATTTGAAAATCTATAAATGTAATACACTGTATTAATAAACAGTAATCTAAAAACCACATTATCATCTCAATTGATGGAGAGAAAGCTTTTGACAAAGTCCAACACTCATTCATGTTCAAGGTCCTACAGAAAATCGGAATAGATGGACTCTACCTTAACTTGATAAAATCCATCTATGACAACCTAAAAGCTCATATAATCCTAAATGGGGAAAAACTGAAATCTTTTACTCTTAAATCAGGTACAAGACAAGGATGTCCTCTATCGCCCCTCCTATTCAATATAGTCTTTGAATCCTTAGCAACAGCCATTAGAAAAGAGGGAGAAATAAAGGGAATAAGAATAGGTAAAGAAGAAGTTAAATTATCACTATTTGCAGATGACATGATACTTTACTTGGAAGACCCCAAAAATTCCATCAATAAACTACTAGAACTGATATAGAAATTCAGTAGCATAGCAGGATATAAAATCAATACTCAAAAGTCAATAGCATTCCTCTACACAGATAATAAGCACACTGAAAGGAAAACAATAGGAACAATACCTTTTACAATAACACAGAGGAAAATGAAATACCTTGGGATTCACTCAACAAAGGAAGTCAAAGATCTTTTCACGGAAAATTACAACACCCTAAGAAAAGAGATTATAGAGGATTTCAGAAAATGGAAAGATATTCCATGCTCCTGGATAGGAAGAACCAACATCGTGAAGACTGCCATACTTACAAAATTGCTGTACAGATTTACTGCAGTCCTTATCAAACTGCAACCAACATACCTCCCAAACCTAGAGAAATCATTCCTAAAATTTATTTGGAACCACAAACGACCTAGAATAGCAAAGGCAATCTTGGCCAATAAAGACAAGGCAGGAGGCATCACAATTCCTGACTTGAAATTATTCTATAAAGCCACTGTGATAAAATCATCATGCTATTGACAACAGAATAGACCTGAGAATCAATGGAATAGATTAGAAGTTACAGAAGCATCTATGAACACACTCAGCCATCTGATGTTCGACAAAGGGGCCAATCATACTTACTGGAAGAAAGATAGCCTCTTTAACAAATGGTGCTGGAAGACCTGCCTTTCTACATGCCAGAAACTAAAACTTGACCCAGCTCTGTCACCATGCACTAAGTTAAAGTCAAAATGAATTAAAGATCTAAACATTAAAACAGAAACAATCTCCTGGAAGAGAATGTAGGAGGAACTCTTGAAGACATAGGGGTAGGTAAAGAGTTCATGAACAAATATATATTCACATGGGAAACACTGAAAGAATCAACAACTGGGATCAACTCTTCTTGAGGAGTTTCTGCATGTCAAAAGAAATTGTCAACAGAATGAAAAGAGAACCCACAAATTTTGAAAAAAATCCTAATAAGCAATCAGACAAAGGTCTGCTGTGTAGAATATATAAAGAACTAAGATATAACAGGACCCTCAAATTTAAAGACCCAATTCAGAAATGGGCACCTGAGATGAATACACACTTCTTAGAGGACGAAATTAAAGAAGTGAATAAATATATGAAAAAATGCTCCACATCGCTAGTCATCTGTGAAATGCAAATAAAAACAACACTGAGATACCATCTCACTCCAGAAAGAATGGCTACCATAAGGAAATCAACCAACAACAAATTTTGGAGAGGTTGTAGGGAAAAGGGAACACTTCTCCAATGCTGGTGGGAATGTAGACTGGTACAACCATTGTGGAGGTCAGTGTGGAGACTCCTCAAAAGAGTAGAACTAGAAATCCCATTCCAGCTGGCTATGCCCCTACTGGGAATTTTCCCAGAGGAACTGAAAACATTGTATGATAGTGATATATGTATACCTATGTTTATAACAGCACAATTTGTGATAGCAAAATCTTGGAAACAATCAAGATGCCCATCACGAGGAATGGTTGAAAAAGATGTGGTATTTCTATATAATGCAGTATTACTCAGCTATATGAATGATAAGCTTGAAACATTTACATTGAAGTGGATGCCACTTGAACATATACTCATAAGTGAAATAAACCAGACACACATGTGTAAATATCATGTTGTCTCCCTAGTATAAGAAACGAAAAGAAGAAATACAAACGGAAATGTACAACAACAACCAAAAACAATTGAGTCAGATAAGGCAAAATGAATGGCATATGCTGCTGGGTACTAATCAGCTTTTCTTCTGGATAATTAACAACCTAAGTTCACAGACCAAAATTGAAGAAATAGAAGAGCCACAAAGCCAGCCAACATTTTGGCCCTAGCCTTTCAAGGTCAGCAAAGACTCAGGACATAGGAGAACCTGTACTGCAACATCATGAAACTCAGGTGAGCTCCAAATTTTCTGAACAAGGAGATTATGGAGCCACAGTGGAAAGAGATCAAAGTTCTATAGTGTGCCTGGGGAGAGTCACATGGAGAGAAAACTTTTTCTCAGGCTCTCACACAGAGAAAACTGGTCAAGCATTGGCCATGAGTCATCCACATGGATGACAGACAAAGGATCTACAGAATAAAGTACAGGACTACCAGATAAACCCTGAGGGGACTTCACTGACCTCAGAAGAAACAAAAACTACATGTTTTGGTATAAAGGTCTTGCTCTATCTAGGTCTTAACCATCCAGCAGAAAAGTATAAAAATGAGGTATATACCATGGGGCCATAATAATAAGTTGAGCTGTAAATGGCTATGGTCGGCAACTTCTTCATTGTGTCATTGAGTTCAGGCACCTAAATTAGTAGAATGACAATGGAGTGCCCATCTTTGACAGGTGTAGACAAAGGAAGGGGTATAGAAAGGAAGAATCATGATGTGTGTGTATGGACAGTACAGTTGGGAAAGATAACGCTGTGCTTCTACATAATTCTATGAGAAGCAAGATTTGCACTAATGGTGGTTAGATAGGATATTATGTCAGCTTCTAATACTATGGACAACCACTAAGAAAATAACAAGGTAGAAAGTATTAATTATTGAATCTTTGATATAATTCAGGTATAAAAAATAAGATAGGTAAACAGCTACACTCTCTTAATGTACTGGTAAGAAACATATGCTATAATAATGTCTGTAAGTATGATATCATGTATGCACCTTCTACGTTACCAAAACATTATGAAAACAGTTAGCAGTGTATTAATTTATCAAATCCATCTTGTCAAGGTATCTTAAAACTGTGTCATTGATATTTGTACTTCAATAAAATAAAAATAAAAAAAGAAAAGAGAAGATAGGTATATAGCCACATTCTCTTAATTCATTGATTAGAGGCATGTGCTCTAATAGTGTTTGTAGATAGAGTATCTTGTATGCACCTTGTACAACAAAAGCCACTACAAAAACTATGTGCAAAGTATTAATTGTTGAATCTGTCATACTAATTTGATTTGAAATTATTGCTATTTGTTGTTCAATAAAACAAAATTAAAAAAGAACCCCAAATAGCCATGATGAGAAAAGACCCTCTCAAACAACACATCCAGGGGCTGGGGAGATAGCTCAGTAGAGTAAGTGCTTGCCTGGCAAGCCCAAGGGCCTGAGTTCAATTCCCAGTTTCACCAAAAGAAAGAAAGAAGGCAATAAAGAAAGAAAGAAGAAAGAAAGTCAAAATTTTGGATGTTCTGCATAAAAAGAAAATAACAAAGCCTCCTAGAGAGAACTGGTAGGCTACCCCCCACACCACCCCAGTCCCAACTGCTGCTTCTCACCCTGAAGACCACCAGGGAGATATAACTACCACAGCGATCTGCAAGAGCCTTGCAGAGCACTATCCTGAAGCAATCCAACATCAAGAGAGCCTTGTACAAATCTGGCTTGCACTCATCAAAACTGGATTCTTCTTGAACTGGCCCCCTCTCCTTAATGAGGTAGAAACCATATTGGTCCCCACACAGCAAGACTTTTGGCCAGCCTATCCTGCCTTTCCACTCTCCTGAGAGTTTTGCTGACCTACACTCCACTCATTTACTATCACTGCAAAAAAAAAAAAAAAAAAAAAAAAAAAAAAAAAAAAAAAAAAAAAAAAAAAAAAAAAAAAAAAAAAAAAAAAAAAAAACAATAAAAGGAAAGAGTAGAAGGAAAATCTCAGACTCTAACTCACCCAAAATAAATCCAGGAGACAAGCTCATTGAACAACTTAGAAGTCACACATCTGACATTCCTGAGATGATAGCAACTAAAGTAAGAAACAAGTCCATTAGGCTACATAGGAAATCAGCCCAGAAATAATCTCTCATGTAAAAAAGGAAATGACAACAATCATGAAAGAATTGTTCAATACATCTAAGGAAGACACAAATAAAAAATAGAAAGAAATAGTAAAATGATGGAAACATTGAATGAGCAACATAGGAAAGAACTAGAATGCATGAAACAGATTCAGAGAAATACCAGGACATCAAGAATTCTGTTGAAAGCTGGTAAAACCGCTTGAATGAAACAGAAGATAGAATTTCAGACCTTGAAGATAGCATTGCAGCCAGTGAACATGAAAGGATATGTCTCTTTACAAATGAGAAACCAGGAAATAACAATTCAACAGCTGCAAGATGATGGAAAGAAAAATAACTTAAGACTAATAAGTATCAACAAAACAGCTAGAGATTACATGAAAGACAAAAACAAAAAGTGTTTGAAGAAATAGTAGCAGAAAATTTCCCAAGCATGGGAAAAGAATCTGATATACACAAAGTGAGACATATAGAACTCCAGCAAAATAAATCACTAACCAGACACATAATAAAGATTACAGAAATTGAGCAAAAGAACAGACTACTAAAACCTGGTAGAGTGAAGAAAAAGATCACCTACAATGGAAAGCCCAAAGAATCACAGCAGATTTCTTAACACAGACCATCAAATCAAGAAGAGCGTAGAGTGAGCTATTTGACACTCTAAAAGAAAATAACTTTCAATTCAGAATGATATAGCATGCAAAACTGTCTATCACATTGAATGGAGAGATTAAATAATCTCTCCAACGTGAAAAACAACTGAACAAATTCATGACAACCAAACCAATCACACAAAAAATATTGACAAATATTTTAGAAAGAGACAAAGATGACCACAACTTCAAAAACAACAGAAAAGAACTACCAAACAGGGCAAGCAATTAAGCAAAGGGGAAAAATAGGGATCCTTAATAGGAAAATAGTATGACAAACACAAGCCAATACTTACCACTATCAATATAAATGGATTCAAATCACCAATCAAAAGAAGCAGACTGTCAGAGTAGGTAAAATAAAATATGCTGCATACAAGAAGCCCATTTAACTCAAAAAGAAATTAGAAGACTGAATGTCAAAGGATGAAAAAAAAAAACACTCCATGCAACAGTAATCCAGAAAAAGACAGGGTTAGCTATTCTGATTGCTTATAATTTCAACTTCAAACCAAGTGTGAGGGCTGCTGAGATAGCTCAAGGAACCAAGTGCCTGCTTAGGCAAGTGCAGGGACAGAGGTTTGATTCTTGCCCCGACAGGCTGTGCTGGTTCTGCCCCCGGGGCATGCTCCTCCAGCCACTGAGACCGGGCATGGTGGTGCATTCCAGGAATCCCAGCACTGGGGAGGCTGAAAACAGGAGTCCAAGCTGCATAGTGAGACCCTGCACCAAATACATTTGAAAGAGAGAGAAAGAGAGAGAGAAGAAAAAGAAAAGGAAAGAGAGAGGAAAGAAAGAAAGAAAGAAAGAAAGAAAGAAAGAAAGAAAGAAAGAAAGAAAGAAAG
>PVKA01030267.1:5795-27581 GCA_004027165.1 Ctenomys sociabilis
GGAATGGTTGAAAAAGATGTGGTATTTCTATATAATGGAGTATTACTCAGCTATTAAGAATGATAAGTTTGAAGCATTTATACTGAAGTGGATGCCACTTGAACATATACTCATAAATGAAATAAACCAGACACACATGTGTAAATATCGTATAGTCTCCCTAGTATAACAAGCGAAAAGCAGAAATACAAAAGGAAACGTACAACAACTAAAATCAATTGAGTCAGATAAGGCAAATTGAATGGCATATGCTGCAGGATACTAATCAGCTTTTCTTCTGGATGGTTAACAACCTAAGTTCACAAGTCAGAGTTGGAGAAATAGAAGAGCCACAAGGCCAGCCAACATTTTGGCCCTAGCCTTTCAAGATCAGTGAAGACTCAGGACATAGGAAAACCTGTACTGCAACATCATGAAACTCAGTTGAACTCCAAATTTTCTGAACAAGGAGATTATGGAGCCACAGAGGAAAGAGATTGAAGTTCTATAGTGTGCCTGTGGAGAGTCACATGAAGAGAAAACTTTCTCTCAATCTCTCACAGAGAGCAAACTGGGCAAGCATTGGCCGTGACTCATCCACATGGATGACACAGACAAGGGATCTACAGAATAATGTACAGGACTACAAGATAAACCCTGAGGGGACTTCACTGACCACATAAGAAAGTTCATGTGTTGGTATGTAAGTCTTGATCTATCTAGGTCTTAACCATCCAGCAGAAAAGTATAAAAATGAAGTATACATCATGGGGCTATAATATTAAGCTGAGGTGTAAATGGCTATGGTCGACAATTTCTTTGAATAACTCACTATTGTTGTGGAATGCTGGACTGTGTTCGATTGTGGTGTCGAGTTCAGGCACTTAAGTTAGTTGAATGACAATGGAGTGCCCACCTTTTACAGGTGTAGACAAAGGAAGGGTTGTAGAAAGGAAGAATCATGATGTGTGTGTATAGACAGTACAGTTGGGATAGATAACGCTGTGCTTTTACATAATTCTATGAGAGGCAAGATCTGCACTAATGGTGGTTGGACAGGATATTATTCCGGCTTCTAGTACTACGGTCATCCACTAGGAAAATAATTATTGAATTTTTGATATAATTCAGGTATAAAAATTAAGATAATGAAGCAGCTACACTCTTAATTTACTGATAAGAGACATATGGTATAATAATATCTGTAAATACAATATCATGTATGCACCTTGTATGATACCAAAACATTATGAAAACAGTTTGCAATGTATTAATTTATCGAATCTGTCTTGTTAAGGTGTCTTGAAAGTGTCTGATTCATATTTGTACTTCAATAAAATAAAAAATAAATTAAAAAAATGAAGATCAGAGAAGTAATGGAAAAGCCCATCTTAATGATAAATGTACAACAAAATAACTTTTACCCCCAAATCATTCGTGTAAATGCTTATTGGACAAGTATAATAAAATGTCTGAAATTGGCAACAATTACTAATCATTAAACTGGCAACTACAACAAAATGATTTGAAATTGGCATAATGTGGACAAGGCTCTACCCACTCATCATACTTAGGCAGATGCAGGGACTAAGGTTCCATCCCTGGCGTGCCATGCCAGGCCTGCCCAGGGGCGCACTGAGGCAGGATTGAGACTGGGTTTGGTGGAACGCACCTGTAATCTCAGTGCT
This sequence comes from Ctenomys sociabilis, assembly GCA_004027165.1. Lineage (NCBI taxonomy): Eukaryota > Metazoa > Chordata > Mammalia > Rodentia > Ctenomyidae > Ctenomys > Ctenomys sociabilis. Next base: position 7,463 of record PVKA01030267.1, read on the forward strand.
TATGAGGCTGAAAACAGCAGGATCACTATTAGTCCAATCTGTGTAGTGAGATCCTATACTAAATACATAATACATAATAAGTAAATAAATAAAATGCGAGTGGTTCAAAAATTTATAGATCAAGAATCACTAGAGATTATATGTGGATAAGGGTCTGAATGTGACTTTAATATGTAAACAAATGAAAGAGTGCTTTAATGTATAATGAACCTTAGCTCTTTCTCTGGATTCAGTGCAATTACTAAGGTATCATTCACTTAGCTTTTGGCTGGTGACATCTTATTTTTAGTTTTTTGTTTTCTTACAACTTCCTATCCATGAGAGCTATGGAATGGAGATTTTCCTCTTACTTTACCTGAAAGTCAGATGTACTTAATAGTGCATAATTGTGTCTTTAACCATTTTGATTAAATAAATGAGCCAGAACTTTATTTGTCTGTGAATAAATATAGATTTAAAAGGTGTAATGGCCCACTATTCACGAGGATGCATAAAAGTTTCATGGAATCAAATTACAATTGTTAAGTGTTTTTATGATACTTGTGCTAGGATTCAGGGCTGTGTGTGGTACACAAATATTCTGTTACTGAGCTACAACATCAAACCATTATAACTCTAATTCAGATAGCCTTTCTTTGCGCTTCCTAGGCTGGCCTCAAATTTGTAATTTTCTTGCCTCTGTTTCCCCAAATAGCTGGGATTACAGGCATATGTGAATACCTTGCTGATTTTAAAATTATTTTGCGAATTTTATGTTGCACAAAGTGTACATTTTTACATATTTTCATTTTGTTCAATTAGTTTTCCGGGTACCCTTTGCAGGCAGTGAATCCAGGTGTGATGGTGCATGCCTGAAATTCCAGGACTGAAGATGCTAAGACAAGAGGATCACTGTGAGTCTGAGCTGTATAGTGAGATCCTGTACCAAATAAATAAATAAATAAATAAATACAAAAATACTTTTTTGATCCTAAACTTGCATCATTACTAAATATTTACCATAATTATTTTTTTATCTGTATGTGCCATAATAGTTTATTTAGAAATTAAAGTATATGGGACGTTTTCATTGTGAAAAGGGCACAGAGGTTTTTAAAGACTGAGTAATAGTTTTGCAACATTTCTACCCACTGGGTCCCCTGCATATTATTTTATCACTTGGGAATTCTCATATACATACAAAAATAAAAATGCTATAGCTCTGAATATGAATATATATATTTTTAATAATTTTATTGAGAAACAAATAGCAATGAGAATTTCAAAACCGATTAGTAAGACAGTTTCAATAATTAATACATTGCATATTGTTGTGTTCTTAGTGGTTATTCATAGTACAAGACACAGACACGATATCCTGTCTACAAACACTATTAGAGGAAATCTTTCTCTTAATTCAATTAAGAGAAAGTAGCTGTACATCTATCCTAAATATTTTAAAAGTACAGATACAAAATGGTCCTTCATTTGTAACCCATTTTTTTGTATAATTTTGTCAGAGAAAGGTATCCCACTGTCATTCATGCACTGTAGGTGCATGAATTCAGCAAAATATTCCAATGTAGTCCCATAGTCTGTAATAATAGTGGGTTTTCCATAGGACAGGTAATGTCTGAAATTGTTGAGTTGAGCCTTCTACAGTTCAGCATACTAATATGGCTTTACTTTTTATATTTCGTTTTCATATATTTCTGCTGCATGGTTAAGATCAAAATAAAGCAAGACCTATACAAAAAGAAATGTAACTCTTGTATCTGCCAAGGTCAGTCTAATCCCCTCAGGATTTATTCTGAAACCATGTACAGCAGTTTGTAGGTTCTTTTTCAGTTTCATCCATGTGGATGAATCACAGCCATTGCTTGACCAGTTTGTTCTCTGTGAGAGCCTGAGAGAAAGTTTTCTCTCCATGTGACTCTGCCTAGGCACACTATAGATCATTGATCACATTCTTCTGTGGCTACACAATCTCCTTGATCAGAAAATTTGGGGCACAACTGAGTTACATGAAGTTACAGTACAGATTCTCCACTGTCTGAGTCCTCACTGAACTTGAAAGGCCAGGACCAAAATGTTGGCAGTCTTTGCCATGCTTTTTTTCATCAAATCCTCGTTCTGCAAACTTAGGTTGTTCACTCTCCAGAAAAGAAGCTTGCTGTTGTTACCCTACAACACAGACAGTTAAGCTTAACCTCTCTGTCTATCTGAATATCAAACATCTTAGACAATAACATGGAACAGGTATTTTCCATCAAGTATTGATATGTTAAACTTTAAGTCCAAACAGAACATGAAGAAAAAAAATTAAAAAAAAATTAAAAATATGAGTAAACAATTACATATTTTTACTCAGAAATTTAGAAATCTAACCATACACAGCATTGTAGCAAGACAGTCCTATGAGTTTTTTTCTTGTCTCTTGTTTTCATTTATTACTTTTTCTTCTTAAACAAACATTTAATTGAGAGACAGTATGGCAGTAATTGTTCTGATATGACAAGTAGTATGTATTTAGAAGATTAGAATGACAGGCATTCCAAGAATTAACCTAGAATAATACATAACTATCTTCAGTGCAGTTGCTTAGTTAACAGGTATCAGCATATATAGTTAGTCAGGGTGAGAACTCTACCAATTAACAGCTAGCTTCAAAAGCCTGCTGAAGATTCTCAGGATCATTGTCTTAACATCTTGTTCATATAAGTGCATGGCTTTGCCCCTGTCATGTTTCCTAGCTTATCTCCTTGCCCTCTCTTCGGTGTCTGGTCATTATCACTTTCCTTTTAATTGTGATATAGCTTTCTATTTTTATTTCTTCTTTTGAGTTCTTACATGAGGGAGACTATACGATATTTAAACATGTGGGTCCAGTTTATTTCAAGTGGCATCCACTTAAATATAAAGGCTTCAAGTTTGTCATTCTTTATAGATAAGTAATACTCCAAAATACCACATTGTTTTCATCCATTACTCAGGTGTCAGGCATTTTGGTAATTTCCAACATATGGGTATAAAATATTGTGCTGCTATAAACATAGGTACACATATATCACTATGATATGACATTTTCAGTTACTCCAGGAAAATTCCCATTAGCAGGATAGCTGGTTTGAATGAGACTACCAGTCTTAGCTCTTTAAGGATACTCCACACTGATTTACATAATGGTTGCACCAGTCTACATTCCCATCAGCAGTGCAGAAGGGTTCCTTTTTCTCAATAACCTCTCCAACATTTGTTGTTGGTTGATTTCTTAATTTTTTATTAATTTCATTGAGAAAAATTGCAATGAGACAGCTTCAACTCTTGGTAGGAGAGTTACAACAATTAATATATCACATATTGTTGTCTTTGTAGTAGTCATTCATAGCAGACGATGCAGACATGATATCCTGTTCTAACACTATTAGCACAAAGCTTTCTTCTTATTGAATTAAGAGAAAGCAGCTATATATTCTATCCTAACTATTTTGTATATACAGATACAAAATTGTCCTTCATTTATATCTTGGTTTTTTGCTCAGTTTTTTCAGAGATAGGTATTCCATTGCCATCTAAATATTGTAGGTGCATGAATTCAGCAAAATATTGCAATATAGTCCAGTAGTCCACACGAGTAATGGGTTATGCACAGGACTGGCAATGTCTGAATCTGTTGACTTGCGCCTTCCATTGCTCAGCATATTAACATGGCTTCACTTTTTATAATTTGTTTCTACACTTTTTTGCTCTATGGTTAAAACCAAGATTTATATAACAAGAAATGTAACTTTTTTATACGACAAGGTTAGTCAAGTCCCCTCAGGACTTATGTGGAAACTCTATACAGCACTTTGTAGGTCCTTTGTCAGTGCCAGCCATGTGGATGAGTCACGGCCATTGCTTGACTAATTTGCTCTCTGTGAAAGCCTGCGAGAAGGTTTTCTCTCCAGGTGACTCTCCGTAGCCACACTCCACATCATTGATCACATTCCTCTGTGGCCCGTTAATCTCCTTGATCAGAAATTTTGGGACACAATTGAGTTAAATGATTTTACGGTATAGGTTCTTCTATGTCCTGAGTCCTCACTGACCTTGAAAAGCTAGGGCCAAAATGTTGGTTGTACTTGCAGCCCTTCTTTTCTCTAAATTTCTGGTCTTCAAATAGGTTTTTATCCCTACAGAACAGAAGCTCATCATTGCCCTACAACATTTGTAGTTGGGTTTAACCTCACTATCTTTCTGAATATCAAACAACTTAGGCATAAGATGGAAAATGTGTTTCCCATCAAGTATTGTTATGTTTTTTTTTTTTTTTTTTCTTTTTGAGACAGGGTCTCACTATGCAGTTCAGGCTGGCCTTAAGCTCACTTTGTAGCTCAGGCTGGTCTCGAACTCACAACAATCCTCCTGCCTCAGCCTCCCGAGTGCTGGGATTACAGGCATGCGCCACCACGCCCGGCAAGTATTGTTATGTTAAACTTTAAATATCTACAGAATATGGAAAAAGCATTAAAAATTAAAAATATGAATAAATACTTACATAATTTTACACAGAAGTTTAGAAATCTAAACATATATATCACTGTAGCAGGACAGTCCCATGACATTTTTTTCTTGTCTCTTTCATTTATTACCCATTTGTTAATTTACTTGAGATAAAGTCTGGCAGTAATTGGTATGCTGTGACAAACAGTACGTATTTAGAAGACCAGAACGATGGGCATACTAAGTATGACCCCACTATTAAACATTTCTCTCTTCATTGCAGTCGCTCAGTTAACAGGTATCAGCATATATAGTTAGTCAAGGTGAGAATCTCACCAAGTAACTGCAACTTTCAATAACCTGCTGATAGTTCTCAGGATCATAGCCTTACCAATCTTGTGCATATAAATGTATGGCTTCGTGTCTCTCATGTTTCCTTTTTATATTTATTATTTATTTTATTTGTTTATTTTTATTTTTATTGAAGAACAAATAGCAATGAGACAGTTTCAAGACAAATTAACAGGACAGATTCAATACATTAATACATTTCAAACAGTTTCCATAATGTTTTGGTGTCATACAAAGTGCATACATATTATACTTACAGACATTATTATAGCAGATGTCTGTAATCAGTGAATGAAGAGAGTGCAGCTATATACTTATCTCATTTTTTATAGTGGAATTATATCACAGATTCAATAATTAATACTTTCTACCTCATTATCTCCCTAGTGTTTGTCCATAGTACTAGAAGCCTACATAATTTCTTCTCCAATCACTATTTGCAGATGATGCTTCTCATAGAATTATGCAGAATCAGAGCATATTTATCCTAACTGTACTGTTTATACACACACATCATGATATTTCCTTTGTATACCCCCTTTATTTTGTCTAGACCTGTCAAAGATGGGCACTATATTGTCATTAAACCAATTTAGGTGCCTGAACTCAGCGACATAATCCAACACAGTGCAGCATTCCACAATAATGGTGTGTTATCTGAAGAAGTTGTTGACTATAGCCATTTACAGCTCAACTTATTGTTATAGCCTCACGTTATATACCTCATATTTTTACTTTTCTGCTGGATGGTTAAGAACAAGATAGATCAAGACCTATATAGCAAAAGATGTACCTTTGGTTTCTGATGAGGTCAGTGAAGTCCCCTCAGGGTTTATCTTATAGTCCTGTACCTTACTCTGTAGATCTGTTGACTTTATCACAGTGGTTTTGTAGTATAATTTCAAGTCAGGAATGGTGATGCCTCCTGCCTTGTCTTCATTGGGTAAGATTGCCTTTGCTAGTCCAGGTCATTTGTGGTTCCAAATAAATTTGCAGAACAATTTCTCTAGGTCTGGAAGGTATATTGATGGGAGTTTGATAGGGATTGCATTAAATCTGTACAGCAATTTTGGGAGTATGGCCATCTTCACAATGTTGGTTCTTCCTATCCAGCAGCATGGAATATCTTTCCATTTTCTGAAATCCTCTATAATCCCTTTTCTTAGGGTCTTGTAAGTTTCCATGAAAAGGTCTTTGACTTCCTTGGTTAAGTGAATCCCAAGGTATTTCATTTACCATGGTGCTATTGTAAAAGGTATTGTTTCTCTTGTTTCCCTTTCAGTGTGCTTGTTATCTGTGTAGAGGTATGCTATTGACTTTTGAGTACTGATTTTGTATCCCACTATGCTAATGAATTTCGGTATCAGTTCTAGTAGTTTCTTGGTGGCATTTTTGGGGTCTTCCAAGGAAAGTATCATGTCATCTGCAAATAGTGATAATTTAACTTCTTCTTTACCTATTCTTATTCTCTTTATTTCTCCCTCTTTTCTAATGGCTGCTGCTAATGATTCCAAAACTATATTGAATAGGAGGGGTGATAGAGGACATCCTTGTCTTGTACCTGAATTAAGAGTAAAAGATTTCAGTTTTTCCTCATTTAGGATTATATTAGCTTTTGGGTTGTCATAGATGGCTTTTATCAAGTTAAGATAGAGTCCAACTATTCCAATTTTCTGTAGGACCTTGAACATGAATGAGTTTTGGATTTTGTCAAAAGCTTTCTCTGCATCAATTGAGATGATCATGCAGTTTTTAGATTTCAGTCCATTGATACACTGTATTACATTTATAGATTTTTGAACATTGAACCATCCTTGCATCCCTGGGATGCATCCTACCTGGTCATGGTGTATGATCTTCTTGCCAGGGAAGCGCCTATTCCACTGAGCCATCTCCCTGGTCCCTTATATGATCTTCTTGATGATTTGCTGTATTCTATTTGCCAGGATTTTGATGAGTATTTTTGCATCTATGTTCATGAGGGAGATTGGCCTGTAGTTCTCTTTTTTGCTTGTGTCTTTCCCTGGTTTTGGAAACAGTATTATACTTGCCTCCAGAAATGATTTTGGCAGGACTGCTTCCTTTTCATTTTCATTGAAGAGTTTGTGAAGTGTGGGAATTCTATCTTGTATAAATTTCTTGTAGAATTCAGCTGTGAATCCATCAGGACCTGGACTTTTCTTTCTCGGTAGGCTTTTTATTATGTTTCATATTTCATTGGCTGTTCCTGGCTTATTGAGAGTCGTTATATCTTCATGGTTCAGTTTTGGAAATTTGTACCATTTGAAAAGTCTGTCCATTTCTTCTGTATCTTCTATTCTGCGAGCATAAAGATTCTCGAAGTAACTATTGATAATCTTCTGAATTTCCACTTGGTCTGTGATGATTTCACCCTTTTCATGCCTTATTGCATTTACTTGAATTTTTTCTTTCCTCTTTTTGATGAGGTTGGCTAGAGGCTTATCAACTTTATTTAGTCTTTCAAAGAACCAACTTTTTGATTTGTGGATTCTTTGAACTGTTTTCTTCATCTCAATTGAATTAATTTCTGCTAATTTCAGTTCTGCTACTTCCTTGCTAATTTTTTGTCTGGTTGACCTATCTTTTTGAGATAAGGGTGTGTTAAGGTCTCCTGTTAAGATTGTGTTCTTAGATAATAGGTTTTTCATGTCCGTTAAGATTTGTCTTACGTAGTTGGGTGCTCCTATGTTTGGTGCATAAATATTTATGAGTGTTACTTCTTGCTCTTAAATTTTTCCCCTGACCAACATATAGTGGCTTTCTTTGTGTTTGATCCTTCTTGTTTTGAAGTTGAGACTGTCTGAGAACACAATTGCTACTTCTGCTTTTTTCTGAGGTGCCGGGGCATGCAGTATTGTTTTCTACCCTTTTACTTTGAGTCTATGAATGTCCTTTTGAGTGAAGTGTGTTTCTTGTATACAGCATATTGTTCTATTTACTTTCCTAATCCACTGTGGCAGTCTATTTCTCTTAATTGGTGAATTGAGTCCATTTATATTGATGGTTATAATTGAAATGTGTTGACTTATGTTTGTCATGCTATTTACCTGCTGTTGTTTATTCCTTTATGTCCTGTGTTTAATAGTCTGTTTTGTTTAGTGGGTTCCTCTGTTCTCATTCATGGATTTCTGGTCATTGTGGTCTCTCTCTAGAACCTCTTTCAGTAGCCTTTGTAGGGATGGTTTTGTCATCATGAAATTCTTTAGTTGTTCTGTGTCGTGGAAGTATTTCACTTCTCCATCAAACTTGAAAGAGAGTTTTGCAGGGTATAATAATCTGGGTCAGAAATTGTTTTCCTACAGGACTAGAAGAACTCTGCTCCATGCTCTCCTTGCCTCCATGATTTGTGTAGAGAAGTCGTCTGTAATTCTGGTGGTTTTCCTTTGAGTGTGATCTACTTATTCTCTCTAGCAGATTTCAGTATATTAGTTTTGTGTTGGATTTCTGGGATCTTGACTGTTATATGTCTTGGTGTGTTTTTAGTTGGGTTGAAGTTATTTGGTGTACTGTATGCTTCGGTGACCTGAATGTTGGATTGTTTCCTCATATTTGGGAAGATTTCTGCGATTACTTGTCCACAAATTCTTTTTATGTCATTTGTATTGACTCCTTCATTCTCACTGATACCAATTAATTTCATGTTGTTCATCCTGGTATCATCTTGCAGGTGATGGATTGCTTTTTCCTGCATTCTCGTTGTTTTTAAGAGATCCTTTCTCATCTTTTCACTAGCCACACCAGCTTCTTCAAGATCTGAAACTCTTTCTTCGCTTTCACTAAAACAGTTTTTGGACTCGTGATCTATATTTTCATTTCTTGTATATCTCTTTGACTCTTTCATGCATTCTATTTCTTTTCTGTGTTGTTCATTCCAGGATTCTGTCATATTTTTGATCTCCTTTTTGTTTTTATCAATGTCTTCTTTAGAGGTAGTTATTAATTCTTTCTCTGCAGTGTTTCTTCCAGGTTGGGTTCCCTGTGTATATTTATTGTCTTGTTTCTGTATTTCAGATGCTATGATTTCAGAGAATTCTTCTTTGTCAAAGAGTTCTGTTTTGATTTCAGAAATTATTTCTGCTTTGGGTTCGTCATAACTTCTTTGCTGTTGTTTCTTTGCTTTAGATGCCGTTAATTCCTACATTTCAGCTGGAATAGTGCTCTCTGCACTTGTTCTGGGTGAGCATTGGTTTTCCCCCAGATGTTTCTGCATTTTTCTTTATTTCAGATGCTATGTATTCAAATTTTTCTTTTTTTTATTTCCAGAATTAATTCTTGTCTGAGTTCCTCTGCTGTTGTTCCTTTGTTGCTGTATCTGTCAATTCATTCATTTCAGCTGTGCTAGTGTCCTCTGCACGTACTGGTGGACTCAAGGCCTGAAATTGCGTTTTTCTCCTTGTCTTTGTCATTTTGGATAGCACTGATGACTGACCTTTGGCTTAGAGCTTTGGTGCAGCTATAACCTTAGCTTGTTTTGAGATTCGTATGCCAGTCTACTAAGTTTGAGATTACTAAGTTATGCCTGTCCTGAAACTAGCTGTTGTGTTCAGTTCCTTTTTGCTGCGGCTCCTATGGTTCCCCTCTGTTGGTTCCCTGATCAGGCGAGCATGAACCAAACCAGGATGCAGATCAAGTAGTGAAAATTCCCACTATCCTGGCTGGCTTTGGAGCGAGGATCTAGAAAGTTGCTGGAGTCGGCCCTAGTGTCTCAGGCAGGTCACTCTCTCAGTGGGCAGGCCTGGGCTTTGGTGGGTCCTCTGGGCTCCCAAAAAAATAGTGGATGTTCTTATTCATGGATTATGCTCCTCTGGGTCAGCGAAGTTGTGCTGGGTCCGGGTCCGCGGGCTGGAAGTGGAGAAGGCTGGGAAAGGTCCTTCCTGCATGGCGTACCTGGAGCCCTCACTCACAGGCAGAGCTGTGCTGGGTCTGGAGCTACGAGGTAGGAACTGGGATCGGTGGGAAATGTCTCTTCAGTGCGATGGGCCTGGAGCTCTCACTCACTGGCCAAGCTGCGCTGGGTCTCGGGCCACAGGGTGGGACCTGGCACATCTCATGTTTCCCAGCTTTTCTCCTTTTCCTATTTTCCTTGTCTATTCCTCAAATTCTCACTTTCCTTTTAATTGTGTTATACTTTTCTAGAGAGCAGACCTTTGTCTGAGTGCTTATTAGTTAAGAATTTTTCCAAATTTATGTTTTGTCTTTTCACATTGATAATTTCTTTTGATGTGCAAAAACTTTTCAATAGACGAGGTCTCAGTTGTTAATTCAAACGTTACCCTGTGATTTAATTTTTGTTCATGAACTCTTTGATTACCCTATGTCTTGAAGAGTTCCTCCTCCTTTCTCTTAGAGGAAATTCAGTGTTTCTTTTTTAATGTTTAGATTGTTAATCCATTTTGACTTTAGATTAGTGCATGGTGATAGACCTGGTCCAAGTTTTAGTTTTTCCATGTGAAGAACCAGTTTTTCCAGCACTATTTGTTAAATAGGCTATTTTTCTTCCAGTAAGCATGTTTGGCCCCTTTGTTGAAGATCAGGTGGTTAAGTGTGTTCATAGAGGCTTCTGCATATTACAGTCTATTCCAATCATCTTCAGGTTTATTTTGTTGCCAATAACATGATGATTTCATCACTGTAACTTGATCGTATAGTTTTAAGTCAGGAATTATAATGCTTCCTGCCTTGTCTTTGTTTGCCAGGATTGCCTTTGCTATTCTAGGCCTTTTCTGGTTCCAAATAAATCTTAGGAATGATTTCTCTAGGTCTCAGAGGTATGTTGGTCATAGTTTGATTGGGATTGCATTGAATCTGTACAATTTTGGGAGTATGGCCATCTCCATAATTTTGGTTCTTCCTATCCAGGAGCAGGGAATATATTTCTATTTTCAGAAATCCTCTACAATCTCTTTTTCCAGAGTACTGTAATTTTTTGTGAAAAGATCTTTGACTTCTTTAGTTACATTAATTCCAGGGTATTTCATCTTCTATGATGCTATTGTAAAAGGTATTGTTTCTGTAATTTCCCTCTCAATGTGTTTGTTATCTGTATAGAGGAATGCTATTGAGTTTTCGGTATTGATCTTATGTCCTGATGTGCTAGTGAATTTGTGTATGAATTCTAGTCCCTTCTTGGTGGAGTTTCATGGGTATTCCAAGTGAAGTATCATGTCATCTGCAAATAATAATTTAACTTCATCTTTACGAATTCTTATTCCTTTTATTTCTCCCTCTGTCAACTGGCTCCAGCTAATGATTCCAGAGCTATATTTAATAGGAGGGGTGATAGATGACATCCTTGCCTTGTACCAGTTCTGAGAGTAAAAGATTTCAAGTTTTCCCCATTTAGAATTATAGTAGCAGTTGAGCTGTCACAGATGTATTTTATCAGATTGAAACAGAGGCCTTCTGTTCCAGTCTTCTGTAGGACTTTGAATTCATGAATGAGTGTTTGGCTTTGTGAAAAGCATTTTCTGCATCAATTGAAATGATCATCTGCTTTTTAGTTTTCACTCTATTGATATGGTGTATTACATTTATAGATTTTTTTTCATAATGAACCATTCTTGCATCCGTGGGATGAATCCTACCTGGTCATGGTGTCTGATCTTCTTGATGATTTGCTATGTCCTGTTTGCTAGCATTTTGTAGAGGTTTTTTTGCATCTATGTTCATGAAGGAGAGTGGCCTGTAGTTTTCTTTTGTAGTGGTGGCTTTCCCTGGTTTTGGTATCGGCATAACAGTTGGCTCAAAGAATCATTTTGGGGAACTGTTTCCTTTTCAATTTCATTGAAGAGTTTGAGGAGTGTAGGGATTATATCTTCTGTGCATTTCATGTAGAATTCAGCTGTAAATTCATCAGGACCTGGACCTTTCTTTGTTGGCAGGCTTTTTATTACAAGTACTGTATCATTGGCTGTTATTACATTATTAGAGTGGTAATATCTTCTTGATTCAGTTTTGGTAATTTGTACCTTTCTAGGAATCTTTCCATTTCTTCCATGTCTTTAATCCTGTGAATCTTTACTATCTCAAAGTTGATATTTATGATCTTCTGAATTCCCACTCTGTGGTAATTTCCCCCTTTTCATTCCTTACTGCTTGTATTTGAATTTTTTCTTTCCTCCTTTTTATGAGGTTAACTAGGAGCTTATCGATTTTATTTCTTTCAAAGAGCCAGCTTTTTGATTCGTTAATTTTTCTGCTTTTTTTTTTTTTTTTTTTTTTTTTTTTTTTTTTTTTTTTTTTTTTTTTTTTTTTTTTTTTTTTTTTTTTTTGAGGAACTAGGGTTTGAACTCAGGCCCTTGAGCTTGCCAGGGAAGCACTTATTCTGCTGAGCCATCTCCCTGGTCCCTTGTTAATTCTTTGAGTTGTGTGTGTGTGTGTGTGTGTGTGTGTGTGTTTTGTTTGTTTATTTTCTGTCTCAATTGAATTCATTTCTGCTCTAATCTTTATGATTTTTTTCCTGTCTTTCAACCTTGGGCTTGCTTTCCTCTTCTTTTTTTAGATGTTGGAGGTGCAACATTAGGGTGTTTATTGCTTACCATTCTTTTTGTGTAATGTGAGTTTTCAGCTATAAGGTTCCCTCTGAGAACTGCTTTCATCACGTTCCATAAATTCCAATAAATTTTGCTTGACTTTTCATTGAAGTGTAGATATTGTTGAATTTCTTGTTTAATTTCATCTGTCACCCATTGGTTTCAGAGTGTTGTGTTGTTTAATTTCCATATAGTTAGGGTCTTTTTCTCATTTCTTTTGTCATTTATTTCCAGTTTCATTACTGTGTTCAAATAATATGCATGTGATAATTTTTGTGTCCTTGCATATACTTAAGCATGATTTATGGAATAGTATGTGGTCCATTTTAGAAAATAAACTATGTGCAGCTGAAAAAAATCTGTATTCAGCTGTGGTTGTGTGGAGCACTCTTTATATGTCCACTAAATCCATTTGTTACAGGCTCTGGTTCAGTTCTGCTACTTCTCTACTAATTTTTTGCCTGCTTGGTCTATCTTTTAGGGATAAGGGTGTATTAAGGTCTCCTGTTGAGATTGTGGTATTGGATATTAGATTTTTTATGTCCAGTAAGATTTGTCTTACATAGTTGGGTGCTCCATGTTTTGTGCGTACATATTTGTGAGTATTACCCTCTTTCTTCAATTTTCCCCTAACCAGTATAAAGTGGCCTTCTTTATATTGTTTGATCATTCTTGATTTGAAGTTGAGACTCTGAGAACAAGATTGCTATCCTGACTTTTTTTTTTTTTTTTGTCTTTTTTGAGACAGGGTCTCACTATGCAGTTCAGGATGGCCTTAAGCTCACTTTGTAGCTCAGGCTGGTCTTGAACTCACAACAATCCTCCTGCCTCAGCCTCCCGAGTGCTGGGATTATAGGCATGCACCACCACACCCGGCTTATCCTGACTTTTTTGTGTGTGTGTGTGTTTTTTTTTTTTTTTTTTTTTTTTTTTTTTTTTTTTTTTTTTTTTTTTTTTTTTTTTTTTTTTTTTTTTTTTTTTTTTTTTTTTTTAAGTGCTGGGGCATGTAGTATTGTTTTCCATCCTTTGACTTTCATCCTGTGAATTTATTTATGCATTATTTGTGTTTCTTTATACATAGCATATTTTTGAATTTTATTTCCTAATCCATTGTGACTATTTCTTTTAATTGGTGAATTGTGTCCATTTACATTGATGGTTATAACTGAGATGTATTTACTTATGATTGATATGTGATTTACCTGCTCTTGTTTACTCATTTTTCTCCTGTGTTTATTTGCCCTAGTTAGTGGGTTCCTTCTATTCTCGTTCATGGAGTTCTGATCATTTTGGTCCCTCTGTAGAACATCTTTTAGTTGTCTATGTAGGGTTGGCTTTGTCATCATGAAATTCTTTAGTTGTTCTTTGTCATGAAAGTATTTTACTTCTCCATCCAACTTGGAAGAAAATTTTGCCGAGTATAGTAATTCAGGGATGGAATTTGTTTTCATAGAGGACTTGAAGGACTCTGCTCAATGCTCTTCTTGCCTTCATGGTTTTTCAAGAATTGTGTGCCATTATTCTGATGGAGTTTCTTTTAAATATTTTTTTCTCTGGTGGCTTTTGGTATACTGTTCTTGTGCTGGATTTCTGGGATCTTGATTATTATATGTCTCCATGTGTTTTTAATTGGGTTGATGTTCTCTGGAGATCCATATGCTTTGGTTACTTTAACATCAGATTCTTTCCCTATATTTTGGAAGTTTTTTGCTATTACTTTTGCCCATTTTTTATATCATTTGTATTGACTTCTTCTTTCTCACTGATACCTATTAGTCTGACGTTCATCTTTGCATCATCTTGGTGGTGATGCATTATTTTTCTTGCATCCTTTTTGTTTTTAAGAGATCTTGTCTTACCTTTTCACTAGCTGCCTCAGCGTCTTCAAGATCCGACACTGTATCTTCACTTTCAGTCAAATGGTATTGCAAGCTTGTGATTAAGGTTTTAATTTCCTCTATATTGACTCTGCTTAATGTTATTCTATTTCTTTCCTGTATTGTTCATTCAAGGAATCCTTCGTTCTTCTAATCTCTATTTGTATCAGTGTCTGCTTGAGAGGCAGTTATTAATTCTTTTACTTCAGGGATTCTTTCTGATCTGTATATGTTTCTGCATTTGATTCTTTACTTCAGATGCTATTAATTCATAGATTTGTTTTTATTTTTTTAGAGTTTATTTCTGATCTGAATTCCTCTTTCCGTTTGTGCACTTGTTTGTTTACTTCAGCCGCTTATTATTTCAGACATTTCAGCTCTGTGATTCCCAATTTCATCTGTGCCAGTGTCTTCTGTACGTGTTTTGGGTGGCTTACTACCTGAGATTTCATTTTGTTTTGTCTTTGTCATTTTACCTTTGTCCTCTTACATGTGTTGTAGAGCTTTGGTGTAGTTGTAACCTTAGCACCTACTGAAATTTGGGTGCAGAGCTAAGAAATTCTAATTGTTCCAGTTGTGCTTGGCTTTGGTCTGGCTGCTGATTTCACCTTCTTCTTGCTGCTTTCCTTGGAAATGAAACTGTTGTGCCCCTCTGGCAAGATGTTCTAGTCTTTGATTAGCTTGGTGGTTTTGGCTCCTAGCTATTCTTCAGGGACTTCAGCTTCAATTTCAGCTCAAGCCTGGGTGTGAAGTAGTGGAGGGTTCCCTTGAGGAAGGTTCAAGTTTTCACTGACGTGCAGGGCCTGTGGTGGGTTTAAAGTGGTGGAGTGATCCTGAGAGCCCAGCAGAAATTCTCCCACTTAGGTCCTGGGCTGAGTCCAGAGGATCCTGTGGGTTCCGGGGAGTGCGGAAGCTCTCCCACAGACCTACCAGGCTTGGGTATGAGCTGGGTCTAGAGGTTTCCCGAGAGCTTGGTGGTAGTTCTCACTCACAAGCCAGGCCTGGGCTCAGTCAGGAAAGGTGCAGGGGCCTAATTATTGTTTTAAGAACCACACAGAATTCTATATGATGTACGTATTTCATGAATAAATATACAATTTTAGATTCCCTGCTTATGTCTACTCCCTGTAAGTTCTAATTGACCTCTTTCACTCTCTCACCAAACTGATATTATTTAATATATAATGATGATGAGATAAGCAGAGCACAACAGACAACTTAAGAGTGGCTAATTTGAATAGGTCCAATGGGCTTTGTTTCCAGAGGTTGAGTTTAGTTGCCTGACGCCTGATCCTGGATTGATCTAGGCCATGGCAAATATTGCCTTTAGTGTTTAAGATTGGGGTGAAGGGGATTGTTAGTTTACCTTTGAGAGGCATGCTCCCAATTAAGTCATTTACTATACTGAGTAATTAGCTGGTCTATGAAGTGTCAGTCTCTCTCCCACCCAAAATGATTCCCAAGGTATAGAAACACCATGAAAACACAGAAAATAATAGACACAGTTGATACATATGATTCCGTGATAAGAAGCTGGTTGAACAAGCAGTTCAAAGAAGAGGGCCCATTGCTGGAAAAATATTTGACATCACAACTTAAAGGATTATTTTTTTCCATAAAAGTAAAACCAGCGAGTGTTACTCTGAGTGTATCCTGTCATCTTCTTAAGCCTATACCGTCATATCTCCCTGGTACCTGAGAACATGCTTAGCATGGATATCCTCTAGGGGCTGAGCTGAGAAACAATTGTGTTCTTCATAGACAAAGATATTTCACCTTCATAGAAGAAAGGCAATGAATGTTCACGGTGTTTCCACAGGGTAACTTGTACAACCCTTCTATGTACAGTTGGCTGCTGGCAGAGGGCTCGGCTGCGTGACTAGTCCTGCAAGACATGTGGTTATTCATTGTACTGATGATATCATGTTAACCTGTAGTTCTCTTGCAGATCTGGAGCACACTGCTTGTGGTCTCAAACAGTGTCTGGCAGCATTAGAATTAGCCATTGGATAGGCCAGGGTCCATGGAGCTGGACTCTCTGTCAAGCTTTTGAGAGTTGTTTGGTCAGGCAGGACAGAGGTAATACGAGAGGCTATTGTTTATAAGATATAGGTGTCCTCCCCCTACTACAATGAAATAACTCAAAACTTTCATAGGACTTCTAGGGAATACTGAAGGACATTTTTTTCTAAAACTCATTTATCCCAGGACTTGTACTCTTGCATAACCTGAGTAAATAGAATATAGCTTGAAATAGGGTAAAGATGCTAAAAAAGGTTGATTATACACAGAATGTCCAGCATACCTGTCAGAGGAAATACCTAGAACACTTTTGGGGTGGCAAAGTGGGCTGTTCATTAGGCACAAACCCTGAAGGTGACTGACCCAGGCACCCTTATTAACTGGACACTCATGCAACTGTTGAGGGCTTTGCTGGGGTTTGTGTCAGCACACAGAACTACCTTGCAGGACTTTAGGATTTTAGTCATAATTATAGGATGGGGAGAAGGTGGTCTTCTATTTTTTGTAGAGAATCAAGTAGCAGCTACACATATCACCTTGTAGATGTGTGTGTCAGTCACTAGAAGGCCTCTGTACAGGTGTAAGCTATCTGCCTAGTGGCCATGTGGCTGCCTCACAGATGTCTGTCCCTAAGACAGAGGTCACCTAAGTGGCAATGTTGGCCCAAAAGAGAGCATAAGAGTAGAGAGCACAGTTTCCCTTTCTTCTGAGTTATAGTAGGAGTCATGATGGGTGCAATATACAAGTGTTCTATATGCTCCATTGGTGCATCTACTCAAGGAAGCAAAGAAAACCCCTATAAGAAGATCCTACTCCCAGCACTGGCAAGTGGCAGCAGTGCCTAAATGGGTTCAGCCATAGACTTACCACACAACACATGACTGCTGCTGTGCAGCCAGAAAAAGTACTTAGCCTCATACTGGTACTAGACAGAGTAGTCAATGGGCTGAACTGAGGGCCATGTGGATGGTGATTATCTGAGAGGAGGGCCCCCTTACCACATGCAGTGATAGTTGGGTGGTATCTGAAGTCATTGTTTTGTAGTTTTCTATGTAGAAGGCACAGGTTTGGCTACTTGGTCTGGTAAACAGGTGAAACAGGGCAGGTTACAGCTGGCAACTGGGATGCAGATAAGCCAGCAATGATCCCTTGTGCAGTTTTACAGGTTGTGTATTGCACCAAAATCCACAAAAAAAGAGATGTTTGCCCAGCATGGGGAACCACTTTCTGCCCCCTACAAAAGAGCTGTTCAGGAGTGAGATTGCCCGGGGCCACTAGATCCTGAAGTGACCCAGAGCACAGGCCTGGTGTGGAACCCTTCAGCAGAACTCCCTGCAAAGAGGCTAGAGGCAAGACCCACCCAGCTGATTCAGGAGCAGAACATCTTGCCAGAGTGACACAAAGGGTTCACCCGCAAGGCTGCAGCAGGAAGAAGTGGAGCACAGCAGCCAGACCCAAGCCACACCCACCTGGAGGAGTCTGAACTTTCTACATCCAGACCTGGGCTAAGGTAATAACTCTATCTAAGCTCTACACCAAAGGTCAAAAGTCAGTGGTGTACAAAATGACAAAGACAAGGAACAAAAAGCAGTCTCAGGCCCCGAGTCCACCCAGTACAAATGCAGAAGACACTAGCATAGAGGAAATTGGAAATCACACACCTGACATCTCTGAAATAATAGCTTTGGAATTAAAGAAATAACTGCAGAAAAGTATAGAAGAAATCAAATGAAAAATTTCTGAAGTAAAAAGAAGTAGTGATAACTATAATCAAAGAAGTATTAAGTGCTGCTAAAGAATATACTGATAAAAAAATAGAGCAGAATATAAAAACGATGGATCCCCTGAATAAGCAATATAGGAAAGAAATAGAATGTATGAAACAGATGCAAAGTGATATACAGGAAATTAAAACCTCAATCACAAGCTAGCAAATCCGTTTGAATGAAAGTGAAAATAGACTATCTGACCTTAAAGACACCTTTGTGGCTAGTGAAAAAGTAAACAAAGATCTCTTAAAAACAACTAGGATGCAGGAAAAAATAATTCAATACCCACAAGATGATGCAAAGTTGAACAGTGTGAGACCAATAGGCATCAATGAGAAGGAAGGAGTCAATACAAATGATATAAAAAGAATATGGGCAGAAGTAATAGCAGAAGACTCCCCAAATATGGGGCAACAATTTGGTATTCAGAGAATGGAGGCATATTGAACTCCAAATAACATCAACCCAATTAAAACCACTCCCAGACATATAATAATCAAGAACCCAGAAATTCAGCACAGGAACAGTATATTAAAAGATGCTAAAAAAAAAAAAAGAAACTGATCACATTTAAAGGAAAATCCATCAGAATAACGGCAGATTTCTCTTCACAAACCATCAAGTAAAGAAGAGCATGGAGCAAAGTACTTCAAGTTTGCAAGAAAACAAATTCCAACCCAGACTGATATACCCTGCAAAACTCTCAAGAATAACAAAGAAATAAAATACTTCTATGGCAAGGAACAAGTAAATTTCATGATAACAAAACCAAGCCTACACAAACTACTAAATGATGTTCTAGAGAGGGAGCAAAATGATCACAACTCCATGAAAGAGAATGGAAAGAACTCACCAAATAGGGCAAACAATTAAACACAGAAGAATAAGAGGTATACAATAGTAGTCTTTCAGTTACTATTTTGTATACAGCAGCAAAATATTTCCATCAGCATACTCTACAAATGGACTTCTCTTGCACCCTATGGGTCAAGATTCCATATGGATCTACAGGGGGGATTTCAGGGAAATAGCTGTAGCTCAGTTCCACAAGTGACACCTGGCCACCAGTAAGTGTCATGGTCATTATCCATGTCCACAACACACTAGAACTTTGCAATATTCTATCCCCAAACTGTCAGAAGTGATGGTCATTTATTTGTCTTTCTAGTATTTATCTTATGTTTTATTCTTAGTATGTCTTTACTACCATGAAAACTTTTTCTTAGTTCAATTGTTTTTAAGACACTTAATATTTAATTAATTAGTATGTAATTTTCTGAATACTGCTTATTCTTAATTTTGTTTTAAGATTTATACTGTATCTTTGAATTACAGTTTATGTAAAAGACATCGTATGATATCTTCTCCTAGTATTAGAAACTTTAAAAAATATATTTCCATTTTCTGTTGACTTTATATTACTCCTTCCATGTCTTTTATGCACACACACACACATATATATGAAAAAAATTCATGTATAATACAACATAAAATTGGTACTGTTTCATAGAAATCTTCAATGACCTTTTAAACAAGGGTTCATCTAATATATTTCATATAGTCCTGCATAACTATCACTTTGAGAGCTCTTTATTGTTCATCCAGGAGCACACTGCAGCTTGTCTTGCCTTTGGAATTATGCTCTTTGTTACTTTCTATAGGCTACGTCTGGAGGTATTAAAATATTTCAAGTTTTTAAAAAAATTTATTTATTTATTACAGTGTCTCGCTACACATCACGGACTCTTATTGCGGGGGGGGGGGTCAGCTCAGCCCGCCCTGGGGAAGGGGCTGGCATGGCATGTGGTGCTGGGGATCGAACCGCGGTCCCTGAGAGCTTGCCTAAGCTTGCCAAAGCAGGCGCTTTAGACCGCTGAGCTATCTTGCCAGTCCTCAAGTTTGTATAACTAGAAAATATTTTACTTTTAGTTTTCATGAGTATGTTTGCTAAGTATACAATTGAAAGATGATAGATTTTTTTAATCCTTTAATTAATCAAATTTCTTACACACTTGGTCATTTTTTCCTTTCTAATGTGGAATAAGATGCTATTTAATTTTGTTCTTCCATAGTTAATATTTTT